>VDFB02286271.1:0-19884 GCA_007258455.2 Sequoia sempervirens | reverse complement strand
TCTTGGCTTGTGAATTATCAACTGAAATGGTTTGATCCTCAATAAGGTCTTGAATGATGTTCTTGAGTGTCCAATATCGAGTTGTTTTGTGTCCTTTCCCACGGTGGTATTCACAGTATTCATCTTCCTTCCACCACTCAGATTTGATCAATGAAGGTTCATAGTTTTTGGTGTTTGGTAGTGTGATGAAATTTACTTGCAAGAGCCGTTTAAGAATTGATTTGATGGGTTCACCCAAAGGGGTGTATGTTCTCTTGGTGCAAGGAGGACCTCTGCATTGTTGATTATTTTGGATCTTATTTAGCATTTGGTTTTGATCTTGTGTCTATGTGTTTGGTGTATTGGATGCATTTGATGGAGAAGGACCTTTAATTTGAATGATTAGACCTTTGGTTATCAGTTTGGCATCAACAACTCCATCATTTGTGACATTTTTTGTTTTCGTACTAGTATTTTCTCTTGTCATTGTTAGGTTTGAGATTTTCTTTGTTGATTTTGACTACAGGTGATCCCACAAAGCTAGTTTACAATTTTTGGGAGATTCTATTTTTTGTTGAAATCACATATTTTTAGAAAATATAATGATTTAATCCTTAAAAAGTTCCATTTAAAGAATTCCAATTGAAGAGGGTTTGATCAAACTACCTTAGATCAAACCCCCTCGGATAGAACCCTGCTAGTTTAAAACCATACCCATAACAGTAGTCTCATGCAACACCTATCAAAATGCTGTAATAAAAACTTTCACTTTGATTTTACCTTTTGGGGATCAAATGAATTCATTTCAAATTTCTATTTTTTGTGAGTATGTATTCCATTATAAGCTTCCCAAAAGTGAATTTCTTAAATAAATTTAATTTTATTATTATATTTATTTTATTTCCTTTGTGAATGGTGGTTTTTCACCAAATTCAAGCTTTGTTCTTACTACATTTGGAAAAAATAGAAGATTAATATCAAAAATTAAAAATATGAGCGCAATTCAGATATTGAAGTCCTTTTTGATCTAAAAAAAAAAAAATTGATACATACAAAAAGTTGTGTTATACAGTTTGCTTATGTTTGAATTGTAGTTAGTTTGACTTCAAAACTTGATTAAGGAAAAAATATTCAATAAAACACCATGAAACCAATTGGAAGCACTAGATATCATAATTACAAATCTAAATTCAAAAAAAATAGAATTTTATCCTTCATGGAAAAAAAGTTATGTTGTATACGGTGAGCATCAATCCTTAAAAATGGTGTTTGATCGAAAAACTAGTTTTCGGGCGAGGATGGAAAAAGTTATGCAATCGGATTCCAAAAATTTCAAAAATATATTTAGAATCTACAAAACAAAATGTCACAAATCACTATTTGCATCATCTTCAAATTGCTCATGGTTTAGCCGCTATAGGTGCCCAAAAGTGAAGATTTAGTTAGAAAAAATTAGTTAAGTGTCCAATTTGGCCAAAAATTGTAAACCAGTATTGTGGGATCACCCCTAGCCCTTTTGCAATAAGACCCTTTTCAATAAGGACACCTTTCTCGAGAATCTCCTCAAAAGTTGTACAGCATTAGATTTGAATTTGACTCATCAATTCTTTGTTAAGGTTTTCTACAAACATGGTGACAAGTTGTCTTTCAGGAATGTGACAAGGGAACTTGATAACCGAGCCCTGCCATCTCTAGTAGAATGAGGTAAGTGATTCCCCATCTTCTTGTTTAGTTGTGCTCAATGTTGCAAGGGTGACATCATTTTTAATGTTGAATGCAAAACGATTGATGAATTTTTCAGCTAGTTCACCCGATGTTTTGATTCTTGGTGGGAGGTGTGCAAACCAATCTAAGGCTGCTCCTTTGAGGCTTCATGGGAATAGTCTCATGAGATAGGTAGGGTCATATGATACTTCGATAGATGATGTGTTAAATTCTCGAATATGTTCAATTGGATCCCCTGTCCCCTTATACTTTGGCAAAGGTGGTGTTGTAAAATACAGGGGAAAGGGAGGCATGTATAGGTTTCAATCAAATGGAAAGGGAAACAGTTCCTCCATGGAATAGTTCTTCTTGTTGGTTCTCAATTGCATGTTTGTCATATGTTGTATCAAAAGGTCTACAAGAGATGGTGTTGCATTTATTTGGTTAGGTGCCATGATGTTGGTGTTAAATCATATGTTGGATTTGAATTGGGATTGATGCTTTAGGACATAATACCTTGGTTTCCATATGGATGTGTGTTGCTTGGGTTTGAAATGAAATTGGAATTTAGGTTTGTGCCAAAGGTCATGTGGGAATTTGGTATGGTGTTTTGGAATTGAGATGTGGACCCTTGATTGATTTTGATTTTGAAAATTCGGTCCTTGATTTGCAAGTAAGGGTGTGGATCCTTGGTTAACATTTTGATATGAAGGTGTAGGCCCTTGATTGATGTTTTGATGTGAAGGAATGTTCCCTTGGTTGATGTTTGAAGGCGTGGGTCCTTGGTTGGTATTTTGAAATGAAGTAAAGGTTCCTTGGGTAGGATTTTGGAATGATGGAAGAGCCCCTTGATTAATGTTTTGGAGTGATGGGATTGATCCTTGATTTACATTTTGATTTGGGGTTCTTCGTGAGACAATGTGAACCCTTCTAGATTTAGTTGGTGGGTTTTGACTTGATGAAGGGGCACCTTGAAACTAGAATGAGGAACCTTGATTTGTGTTGTGAAATGTAGATTTAGGACCTTGGTTTTCATTTTGGGTCAAAGGGGTAAGACCTTGTGATGTAGAACCTTGATTTGTATTTTGGATCAAAGGTGTGTGACCTTGTGATATGGAACCTTGATTGGTATGTTGGAAAAGGGGGTTTGTGAAGTTATTTCCCATGGTGTTTGAGGGACTTCCAAGTGTGAAACTTTGTCCTTGTGTAGAAATATTGGTTCCCTTGTTTTCGAATGTTGAGACGCTTGGGATGTGTGTAGTAGTGGTATTCATGTGTGTAGTTGTACCAAGGGGTATGTTTGACATTTGTTGTGATGAAGGCATGCCAAATCCAAATGGATTTTTGGTTTCTTTCTCCACAATGGTTGATATGTCAAAATCTTGAGGTAATTTGGCCCCCTTTTTAGCTAGTGCATAAAAGTATATGTTAGGGTCTGCACTAACAAGTTGATCCATCATGCTCAAAATTTGTGGGTCACTATAAGCTTCTTCAATCTCTTCTTTGGTCAATTGTTAGTTGGGCTCTTCTTGGATCATGTTTTTTCATGTTTGGTCTCTTGGTGGCATGTCTCTTGGAGGTGTAGAATGATTTGAATTTGTTCCAAGGGTAGTGTCATGAAAAGGGTTGCTTGACAACTCCATGTTCTTTCTTTTTGTTTGGGACCTTGTTTCAACCATATGATATTTTTGCACGTTGGGGTATAATGCAAGATGGCAATGAAACTATGCTATGTTTTTTTTTGGATTTTTAGATTTTAGAATATGAAAATGTAAGGATGCTAACACAAGGATGATAATTTCCAAAGGATGGGGGATAATGAATGCTAAAGGATACTAAAAATTGATTAATGTTCAAGGTGAATGATAAGGTGACTAGATGATGCTAATTTGAAGATCAAGGTGATAATGCAATTAAGCTATGTTTTTTTTTTTTGGGGGTGTAAGGATGCAAAGATAATGAAACTAATGGATGCAAAAGAATTAAGACTAACGTAAAGTGAGCTATTTTTTTGTATTTTTGGAATAAGGGTGCAAAGTGAAATCTAAGCAATATGAGTTTAAATGAGAACAATTCAATGCTAAGGAATTCTAAAATTTTGAACAAAGGGTGGCAATTAAGCTAATGTGAACCCAAGGCAACAAATTCCAAATGTCATTAATCATAAGAGGACGACTTTGACATTAAAGTAGAGCCAAGACTAGGACACAAGCCTATGAATCAAACTTGATAAGGTGACAATGACAAGGAAAATGGTCAATGAAAAATAGAATATTTAACCAAGAATTTCTAAAAGCTCAGTGGTCTCCCAATGTTCAAAATTTGAAGGGCTATATGCAACCTAAGGATCAAAGTCTAATTTGTGCAATGCAAAGGATGGAGAAATGCAACCTATAATGAAATGTACTTCTAATGGGAATGACTAAAATGAACTGGTAAATCTTCCAAGTCTTTGGTTTGTAAGTCAAAGGTCACTGTGAAATTATTTTGGTCAGATTTTGGACACAAATTTCAGAAATTTTTGTTTAGCAGATAGTTGCAACTCAGTTTTCAGCAAATGTGTCTTACAGTTGCGATTTAGGTTATCAAATGTGGCTCTATTTTCAGCAAGTGTGGTTCAGGTAGAAAATTGTGGTTTTTCAGCTTACATTTGTGGTTCACAGTAATAGTTGTGGCTTTGTGTCTATCAGTTGTGATTTTCTAGAATGTTGTTTTGACAGTTTTGATGTTTTTAAGCTAGTTTATGATGAAATTTTGGTTGTTTATGATAAAATGTAATTGGAAAACATAACAGTCAATATCAAGAAATTTTTGTTGGTCTGGTTTAAATGTGAAAACATTTTAATTTCAAGATAACAAACACAATCCTATGGTTGGAAAGGACAATATTCGTTGGGTTCCCACTTGGATTTCTCCAGCCACACCTATTCAAAGTGGATATCCTAGGAACTTAGTAGCACTGGCTTCCCTCTATGGCACTCACTTCTAGAGGAATACCAAGTTTTGAATTCCCTAAGACCACAAGGATCTCAAGAAATTTTCTATATCTATAGTGAACCGCGAAAATGTGTGATGGCTTCAAAGGTCCAACATCCTGCGCTAGCAAATAGAAGGATTTTAGCTTCTAAAAACAAGAGTTGTCTAGTAAGGGCATCCGGTTCAGGGGGTACTATGATAAACTCCCTCAAGAGGCCTCCCAACCCTTAGAACAAGGTATTTTCACATCATAAAGGTACTGGGGGAGGGCTATCACGTATCACTTCTCATTGGTTGTAAACTTTCCTTGCAATCACAAATTTATATAGCAATTCAGAAGGACTTGGCTTTAGCTCATGACCACTTGGGTCGTTCCTTTGGGGTGAGTACTTTTTCCCACCAAGGCAAGCCCTCTAATGGGTAATCACAAAAATAGATGGGTCTAGATTTCTAATCACCAAGTTTGTACAAAATGAGAGCATAATACCTACCATCCTTCAAACACTAAAATAGTGATTCATTTACTCCCTAGTTAAATCTATATGAAAGAAGATAGTTGTTCTTTTTAAGCACCAATTGAAGTGTTTGCTATACTAAAAAACAATCAATTTCAAAATCAAGTCTTCAAGAAACATCCTGCACCAAATGTCATTAGTAGTTTTCTAATTTTCAGACTTCGGTAAACATGTGTTTATGTTTTCACCTTTCGAGTCTCTATCATGCGAACCTACACAAAACCCCAATTAGCAAAATTAGCCATAAAACTAAAATTAAACTAAAAAAAACATTTAATCTAAAATCTAAATTAAGGTTAATTTAAATTAAATCTAAACTAGAATTAATTTTAAACTAAATCAATCCTAAAGTAAATTAAATCTAAATTAAATTTAAACTAAAAATTAAATCTACCTTCTAAATTAAATCTAAATTAAAAACTAAATCCAAATTAAAAATTAAAACTAAATCTAAATTAAAAATTTAAATAAATTAGAAACTAAATCTAAATTAAAAATTAAAACTAAATCTAAATTAAATTAAATCTACATTCTAAATTAAATCTAAATTAGAAACTAAATCTAAATTAAAAAGCTAAATTTAAATTGGAAATTAGATCTAAACTAAAAGCTAAAATCTAAATGTAAATTAGAAGCTAAAAAGTTAAATCTAAATTAAAAATTAAAAGCTAAATCTAAATTAAAAGTTAAAAGCTAAATCTAATTAAAAGTTAAAAATAAATCTAATTAAAAGTTAAAAACTAAATCTAATTTAAAAGTTAAAAACTAAATTAAAAGTTAAATCTAAATGTTATGACTACAGGATTCGTTGAAAGTGGAAATGTTGTGACTATTGTTGGAAGGAAGAAATTCTTATCGAAAATTTTGCCAACATGCATTTACCTCCAAGTTTCAAGTTTCACTATTTTCTGAGCCTCACAATCTAACAAATCAAAAATATATAAGTCAAAAAAAGTTATTTGTGTTGTGGGCATTCAAAATTTATGAAGTTCATTTTTTGTTGAATGATTTTTATTTATTCATTTATTTTTTGTTATATGGATGAAATATGATTGATTTATGAAGATGCAACTATGAAAATGATAAGATGCAGCTATGAAAATGATAAATTGTAGCTATTAAAATGATAATATAATCCAATCTATGAAAACTACAGCTATAATATTTATCTTGCTTGTTTTTTTTTTTTTTGATTGATTTATGAAAATGCAGCTATGAAAATGATAATATAATCCAATCTATGAAAAATGCAACTATAAAAGTGAGGCTATGAAAATGAAAATATAGCTATGATGTTCATCCTATTTGCTTATTTTTTTGACTTTTTTTTTATTGATTTATGAAAGTGTAGCTATGAAAATGACAATACATGATCAAATCTATGAAAATTATAAGACTGTGAAGTATATTATCAAATCTATGAAGATGTAGCTATTATGTTGTTCATGTTAGGTTCACCAATGTAAGATGGGGTTGGAGAATTCCTAGCATAGATAAGTGACAACCAACACTTCTAAGTTACAAAAACCACATCAAACAAGAGAAAACAAACAATAAGGAGTCAAAATGAAAGCATTCCAAAGTAAACACTCCCCATTGTAGTTGCATCACTTCTCTTGTCTCCTTATGCCAATATTTCCCTTATATTTGTTGTTGAAATTGTGCAAATACCTGCAAATAGTAAGCAAGAAAGTTGGAGATAATGGTTGTTAAGTTGAAAATGGGAGAAGAAGGCTTCTTTTATAGACAACCATTCGAATGGACAATCCAGATTAATCTTCTTGAAATATTTCAAGATCAATGGTGGAGGATGCATAAGAGGGAGGTTACGAAATGAATGGTTGAGATCAAGCCTCCAGAAAGATGCTAAGATCAATAGTTCAGAATTGATGCACCAAGAATATGTCATTCATAGAAGGAGCTATGATAGTTATGATGTCAACGGCTATGACACCCGACGGCTATGACATAAATGAATGACAGGGCATCTTCGACCAAAAGGGAGGCATAAATAATTTATTCAAGTTATTTATTCAACAAAAAATGGAGGAAATGGACAAGTGGAAAATAAATAATTCATTCAAATTATTTATTTGGAGAAATTGAAAAAGGAGCATTTAATCAAATTGTGAAATCAATTTAATTAAATGGGGAGATAGAAAATAGACATTGATAATTTATTGGAATTATTTATTCAAAGGGGAGGAGAATGACACATAATTAAATAATCTTGACAATTATTTAATTATAGAAGAATGAAAAGGTCAAATAATTATTATTATTATCTAACTATAGACAAATGATGAAAGATAAATAATTAAATAAATAATGATTTATTTAATTATTGAAGAAAGGGGGTGTTAGTGATGAAATTAATTCATTTTAATTGATTAGGATAGAATAGAGATTAGAAAGTGAATTAATTAAATAGTTAAAAGCTATTTAATTAATAGAGGAATATGATCAAGCATAATTAAATAACTAAAATTATTTAATTATTAGAGGATGATGACCAAGGAAAAATGTTGCTCGTAGACTTAGGATATTTTTCAATGTCTACAATGGGATCATCATACACCACTATGATATCTTTCAATGTATGTTTCATCTATAAAACTTGTGTACAACAAGATGCAACAACAATATACTCAACTTCAGTAGTAGAAAAGGAGACTGAATCTTTCTTTTTACTTGACCATGCCACCAATTCGCATCCAAGAAAGAATGCACCACCACTTGTACTTATTTTGTCATCTACACATCTAGCCCAATCTACATCTGTATAGGAACTAAGTGTAAAATTGGTATCTTTAGGATACCACAATCCATAATCTAGAGTACCATTCAAATATCTAAAAAAAAATTAACAACATGAGATTCCTTAGGTTCTTCTTGAAATCTAGATAGCATGCATGATATCCAATCTAGTAGCAGTCAAATACAATAATCTACCAATCATAGATCTGTACTTGATCTGATCAGTCTTATGTGAATCATCATCTTTACCCAATGTGCATCCAGTCACCATAGGAGTACTTACTAGTTTGGAACCATCCATCCCAAACTTCTTCAACATCACTCTCACATACTTAAAATATGAAATGAAAATTCTCTTCTTTGTTTGATTAATCTGTAGCCCAAGAAAGAAATTAATCTCCCCAAACATAGACATTTCAAATTCTTTCTACATCTCTTCCACAAACCTCTTGCAAATATTTTCATTTTCTCCAAAGATAATGTCATCAACATACACTACTATAATCAAGATTCTATCATTTTCAATCTAGTTAAAGTATAGATTACTATCTGTCGTACCTTTGTTAAAGCCTTGCTGAATCAAATACCTATCTAACCTCACATACCAAGCTCTAGGAGCCTGCTTCAATCCATATAAAAAAAAAATCAATCTACAAACCATATCCAATTGATCTATTAACTAAAAACCTTCCAATTATTCCATATAAACTTCTTCTTCTAGCTCACCATTCAAAAATGTTGACTTGGCATTCATCTGATAGACCTTAAAGTCTTGTTAGAACATCCTTATACCTTCCATTCCAATTATTCCATATAAACTTCTTCTTCTAGCTCACCATCCAAGAACATCCTTATACCTTCCATTCTTTCTACCAGAGCAAAAGTTTCTTGAAAATCTATGCCTTCTACTTGTGAATATCCTTTACACACAAGCCTCACTTTGTTTCTAACAACTTCTCCATTCTTATTCAATTTATTTATGAATACCCACTTCAATCCAATGATGTTTTTATCTTTCAATCTTGGGACCAATTCCCAAGTTTGATTTTTCTCAATCTACATAGGTTCTTTCATTGCTTCCTTCCAATTTTCATCTTTACAAGCTTCACTTACAGTCTTTGGTTCTATCTAAGAAAGCAAACATAGTTTCACTTCAGGAACAGCTCTACTTCTAGTCAACACACCTTTTGTCTTGTCTCCAATAATCTAATTTTATGAATGATTCTTCTTTACATATTTCGATGTCTTAGGGGACATCACCGGAGCATCTTCTTTTATTTCATTTTGTTCATCCTACTTCACTTTTTCCTGTTCTTCCACAATTTCTTCTATTCTTACACAATCGGGCTCATAAGATACATATCCATCAATGTTAATAGAATTCTTTATTGTCTCATCAACCTTAACATTAGGGCTCTCTACAATATTCCTCAGTCTTTTAAATAAACATTTGTATTCTTTTCTATTAGTAGAATATCCAAGAAAAATTCCTTCATCACTTCTTGCATCAAACTTACCCAAAGTTTATTCATCTCTTCCGATATAACACTTGCTTCCAAATACCTTGAAATATTTAATAGTAGGAATTATTTTGTGCCATAGCTCATAGGGAGCCTTTGTACTATTTTCTCTTTCTTTAACTCAATTGAATACATAAATAGTAATATGAATAACTTCTTTCTAGTAAACTTCTAGTAAACCAGCCTTAGTAATCATTCATCTAGCAACTTCTTGAACTATTATATTTTTCCTTTCAAAAACTCCATTCTATTGAGGAGTTCTTGGGGTAGATAACTATATTTTTATTTTGTGCACTTCACAAAACATTTTAAACTCATAGGAGGTGAATTCTCCACCTTTGTTAGACCTTCATCATTTTATCTTCATTTTTTCTTCATTTTCAATCGTAGCTTTGAGTGCCTTAAATCTATCTAATGCATTTGATTTCTCTCTAAGAAATGTAACCCATGTATATCTAGAATAATCATCAATTAAAAGCATAAAGTACCTTTCACCAAGTAGACTTATTACTCTTGTAGGACTACAAAGATTTGTATGAACTAAATCTAGTAGTCCAGTAGTGGATTGTTCCTTTGATCTATAATGATTTCTTGCTTGCTTTCCAAACTGACAATTTCTTGAAATAGCATCAACAAGCTTTGTAATTCTCAATAAATCTCTCATGGCTTGAATAACACTAATCCTTTCCAAGTTATCAAAATTCATATGACACATTCTCCTATGCCATAACCAACTGTCATTAATCTCATTCATAAAACGTTGTCCATCAGCACCCTTAAGTTGATGGATATTCCCTTCAGATTTCTTTCCTATAAAAATCAATGTTCCAGATCCTTTTTGGATCTCACATTTCTCATCCTTAAACACAAGATCATATCCTTTTCTGCACATCTAACCAACACTCAAAAAATTATGCCTTAAACCCTTAACATAGTAGACATCATCAATATGATGCTTGCCATCAAAACTTATTGAACCTATCCCACAAATTTTAGCACCAATACCATATCCAAACATAATCAAAGCTCCATCATATTTTTCAAGCTTAACAAACTTACTTTTATCACCAGTCATGTGATGTGAACAACCACTTTCAACTACCCAAAAATTATTCTCTTGTTTAGCATGTAGGGAAGAGATAACCATACCTTCATTTTTCTCCTTCTCTGAAGGGCTTTCTTTTACCTGTTTTAAAGAATTAGCAGAAGTAGGTTCATCTTTAATAGTCAAGAACAAGCATTCATTTTCATCAAGATCTTCATATTTTAAATCCTCATCAAATATACTAGCATTCTCATTCACATAGTAAGCCTTGTTAATCTTCTTTCCTTTCTTTTCTTTTTCATATCTTTGTTTATTTCTTTTAGCTCTTTCCATACACTTTGCAGCATAATGACATATTTCTCCACAACTAAAGCACTTAAAGGGAAACTTACCTTCTTACTTACCAAAGCCTTTCCTCATTCTTCTTATAAAGTTAGCTTCTATTTCATCAAATTTTTCATCCAGATCTTCAACTTTTGTAGCTTTAAAAGCAGTCTCTGATTTGCACCCATTTCTTAGACTCGGCTTCCTCATCTCATAAGATTTCAAAAATCCTAACAATAGATCCTAAGTACAAGTCTTATAATCTATAGTCTTCTCAATAGCACTCACCTTCTCACTATAAGCATTAGGAAGAGTTCTAAGAATCTTCTTTACAATCCTGGTTTCATCTATAATAGCACCAAGTCCTCGCATTCTGACCACTATCTCATCCAATCTTTGTACATAAGTTTTAATATTCTCATCTTTAGACACATGTAGAAGATAAAACTGTGTTTCCAAGTTCTGTAATTTTTCCTCTTTGACTCTTTCGTCACCATCATGTTCTCTTTCCAAAGCATCCCAGACTTCCTTAGTTGTCTTCAAATTATGAACCTTAATCAACTCATAATGTACTAGACTATTCTTCAAGATGAACTTCACCTTATTGTTTATTTCATGTGCTTTGATCTCTTCAGGTGTACTCAGAAAATTAGCAAGAGAAGAGTAAGGATTTTTGTAAGCTTTCTCCACATCATATCCGCAATATTCCAAATTTTCTTCCATTGAATCTCGAATAATCAAAAACCATTTTGCTATCCATCCCGGACCTTCCTCAAGCAGTTAAGCTTTCACCAAGGAACCTTGCTCTAATACCAATTGTTGAATAGGACAAGTGAGATGGGGGTGAATCAATATTCACATAATTAAACCTTTAATTCAATCACCGAAACTAATACATAATACTGCTTAAATGATTAATCATCAAATGTTAATGCAGAAACTCAAATCCAACACATAAACACAATAACACTAGATTTATGTGGAAAACCCAATGAAGGAAAAACCATGGTGAGGATTAACTCACACTATAGAGAATATCAAAATTGTTACAAAAGGCTCACTATCTAAAATGAGGAATCACTATCTGAAACAAGGACTCACTATCTGAAACAAGGACTCACTGTCCAACAAGATAACAACCTGGAGGGCTCACTACAACAGAGATACAAAGAAGAAAAAGAAGACTTGTTACAAAGAGACTACAATCCCAATGCAATAGAGAATTCCACCACAATCACTAGATCAACTTGCATGAATGATAGATTTCACCTTCTACTCACTACATCTAGAAACTCAACATTAAGCTTCACACTGATCTTCCACACTCACAACACATACACTTACTAAATAGAATCAATGTTGCACCAAATTGTACTTTCTCTTTTCTCTTATCACTCTTCTTCTTTGCTCTTGTATGTTTTATATCACTTGACTTATCTTGCATTTATACCATCTTCAATTTTGAAACATATCCAAAGTCAGCCATCCAAATCCAAATTCAAATTAGGTCGGCACCAAAAAATTCTAGGGTGGAATTAGAATGAGGGTGACCCAAACACACACTTCATAGGGACCCAAATAGATCCAACATGCTTCATCAAAATTTAAAGTAGTATTTCACACAAGGTTGGTCAAACCAATGTAAAACACATAGAACCTTTAAGTACGAACTTTTCAAATGCCAAAATTATCTTCAATACAATCAAGGAAACTCAACTTCAGAACCACACACCATAAGACTTTATCAAAGAGAATTCTATACCAACAAAATTTCTCCTATACCTCAACCAAAAACACAGAAAACCACAATTCACAACTGGTGAACACAACTTGCACTGAACAACAAATCAACAACCAGAAATCTAGATATAGCATCTTCTAACACCCATGAGAAACATACTTGAATTGCACAATCATAGGAGTAAATTCAGACCAAATCCCAGAGCAACCACTGAACACCTTCAAAATATCTTTATTACAATTTTCTCAATATCCTCGATATATACAGCCAACGGAAACTAGTGGATAACCAGTTGACTAGTTTGCATCAATGACAACACCTTCAATATTTCCATTCTTGCAACAAAATTTGCTTGAACTAGTTGTGAGGTTCAAAAAAATGTTGATATCTTAGACTGTTTGAGTGAAGGAATAATCTGATGATGTTTCATTTTTTATGTTTTCAAATTTTTTTGAGTTTTTTGTTTATCAAATGTTTTTTATTTTGTTATTTTTTGAATGTTTTTTATTTTGTTATTTTTCAAATGTCTTTGATTTTGTTTTTTTCGGATGTTTTTGATTTTTTTATTTTTCAGATGTTTTTTATTTTTTTGTTTTGACCATAATAGGATGCTCAAAGATCTAATCCATGACCAGCTTCGGGAAGTTTCCCCTAGTTGGAGACAAGACAACTTTCCTCAATCAATAACAATCCATGGTTGAATGCATGTTTTATTATGAAATGAATGGGTGAATGTTTCAGATAGTATCGATAGATAATGATGCAAGTCATATTCAGAAATAGCACCTGTTTGCCAGGTTTTCACTATGGTACATGTTCTAGAAGCACCACAAAGTGGTTTTCACTTAAAGAAAGTTTTATTTTTCTTTACTGATTTTCCTCCTTTTTTTGGATTTTTACCCTTTTTCCTGGGGTATTCTTACATGATTTAAGTGTAGAACTTCTCGAGGTGGCTATTGTTCAATGGCTCAGCTAAGGGTTCTTCTTCAGGAGTAGCCAATTGATAAGTCCCAGAACCATAGCTTCCTATGATGATAAATGGGCCTAACCAGTTGGGTTCAAATTTTCCTTTGCCATCCTAATTGAGTTGTACCTTCTGGTTCTCTTTGAGCACTATGTCACCAAATTGAAAGTTCATGTCCTTGATATTTTTGTCATAGCTTTATTTGATCTGATTCTGATAAACCTAAAGATGGTTTAACGTGCTCAAACACCTTTCATCTAGGAGCTACAATTCATTTAACCTAGATACCTGATATTCTTCGTTGTTGACCATGCCTTTTAATGAGATTCATAATGAGGGAATTTCGACCTTGATAGATAAGATGGCCTCTGATCCGTAGACCAAGGAAAATGGTGTGGCACCTATAGGTGTTCAAATGCTAGTTCGATAAGCCCATAGGGCTAAGTTTAATTACAAATTACAATCACGACCAGCTTCATTAATAGTCTTTTTTAGTATTTTCAATATAGTTTTATTAGATGCTTCAACCTGATTGTTTCTTTGGGGTAATAAGGTGTGGAAAATATATGTTGGATAGAAAATTGGGAGCAAAGTTCTCGGATGTATTGATTCTTGAATGGGGTTCCATTGTCCGTTATTATCATTTGTGGAATTCCATACCTTCAAATTAGATAGTTCATAATGAACTTTGATATCTGTTTCTAGTGATGTGGGTCAATAGAATTGCCTCTATCTATTTAGTGAAATACTCTATTGCTTTGATAATAAACTTGTGCTCGTTAGATGAAGCAGGTGAAATCTTACCTACCAGGTCTAATCCTCATTGCAAGAAAGGCCATGAGGTTGTGATGGGTCTCAAATCTTGTGCTAGTGCACGAACAAGATACTATTGGAATTGACAATACTTTCTAGAATACTAAATGCATTCATGTTTCATTGAGGTCCAATAATACCCCATTCTAAGTAGTTTTTGGACTAGGTTAGGTCCGCTAGAGTGGGACCTGTAAACACCTTTGTGTACCTCTTCTAAGGCCATTTGTGCTTCTTTTGCATTAAGACATTAGAGTAACATACCATCTAGACTACAATGGTATAGGGTATCTCCTAGAATGGTAAAGTGAGAAGTTCTAGGGGTGAAGGTTTTCTTTTGAGTGGTTGTTAGGTCAAGTGGTATGATACCATGTTGTATGTAGTTGAATGTATCTTACTACCATGGGGATTTAGGACCAGCAACAACACATACCATTTTTTATTCTGAGATGTCAAATGCAGGTATGTGCAATTATTGCATGAGGAACTCATACTTAGGAACATTTTGTGGAATATCAAGAAGTGAGCCTATTGTCATTGCATCGGTAGCTATGTTGTTGATCTGAGGGATTTTTTCAAAGGTTATTGTGACAAAATATTCCTTGAAGCTATCCACCATCCTTTTATACGGCATTAGGTTATCGTATTTTGTCTGGTATTCATCGTTCACTTGTCTGATCACTAGTTGAAAGTCTCTAAAGACATGTATCTCTTTTATTCTCCATTCAATGGCCATTTTGAGCCCTATGATTAAAGCTTCATACCTTAAGATATTGTTCGTGCATGGGAAAGTGATCATGTATGCCTTAGGTATACTATCTCCCTATGGTGTGAGAAATAGAATTCCTACTCCAAAGCCATGTTGAGTTTGGGACCCGTCAAAGTATAGAGTCCAATGGCCTATTTGTTATGTCATCAAGATGCTTTCATCTAGAAAGTCCACTGTGAGAGACTTGTGATCATCTATGTGTGCTTTGGCCATATAGTCTGCTATGATTTTTCCCTTGATCGCTCTTCTATCCACATATTTTATATCAAATTCACTTAGAATCTCACCCATTTGCCAATTTGGCCTGTTAGGGTTGCTTTTGCTAGTAGGTACTTTAGTGGGTCTACTTTTAAAATCAACTTTACCTTCCTGTTTAAAATGTAGTGTCTCAACTTTTGTGTCACAAATATGACTGAGAGACACGCTCTTTCTTTGGGCAAGTAGTTCAACTCATAGCCCACTAGTGTTTGGTTGATGTAGTAGATAGCTCTTTCTTTGTTATCATCATCTAGTTGGGCTAGGAGAGCTCCTAATGTTGCTTGTGCGGTAGATATGTAGAGTACCATTTCCTTGTTTGGAATAGGAAACATGAGTACGTGAGTAAGTAGGTACTCCTTGACTTGTTGGAACGCTTGGTCACATCTCCCATCCCACTTGAAGATGATGTCCTTGTGTAGAAGATGAGTGAAAGGGTGGCATTTGTCTGCCAATTGTGCAATAAATCGTCTAATGAATTGCACCTTCCATTGTAAACTCCTCAATTTTTTCAATGTCTTTGGTGGAGGAATCTCTAGTATAGCTTTTACTTTTATAAGATCCACCTCAATCCCCCTTCTTGAAACTATGTACCCTAACAGCTTTCTAGATGTTACTTGTTGGTTCCCAAATCAACAGATGCAATGAGTCCTAAAGAGTAGCCACTTTCTCAAATTCAGACCCAACAGGTTGATATGGCCAATGAACGGGAGAGTGAATAAAATACCCCTTTCTCCCCTGCACTTCAGGCTCTATTAAACCTGGGAGGGTGATCCCAATAGTGTGCTTTCAAATACTTGTGTGTCAAAGTATCAAACACATAGTGAATAGATGAATCTCCTCTATATGCTTAATATACACAATACCCTAAAGGTATGGTTGACCTTCATTGCAGTGTACACATTAAACATGAGAGATATGATTCTTTGAATTCCACACACACCCACAACAAGACTAATAAGTAAATTTGATTTAAAAGATGATTAGTTGTTGTATTAACCACCAAATGTAACATGAATAGCACACTTAGATCAATGCCTCATCCTTGGAATAGAGTCAACTCAAACACATACATACTCTTATAACAATTTTCACCTAACAGTATATGAAGCCCTGAAATGTTGCATTACAACATTTCAACATTGTGTCTTAACATTTACTTCTTACTAACATCCTAGCACTCAATTCAATACAAACTTACAACCATATTCAAGCACCTACATTAATTATTTGAATTAATAAATAAGAATAGAGCCACACATCCATCTGAAACTAATAGAGACAAATAAGACAACCTTGATTGTATCATTCATAATCTGTAAAACTAGTACATAGGAGAGTAAATAGTCTCAAACTTGAAACATTCAACTTTATTTTTCCAATATTGTAATCAAAATTACATAAATATTGATAGACTCAGACCCTAAAACTTAACTCTAAAATGCTTTGTATTCACATTACAGAACAACCCCCTTTTGAAAATGGAGCAGAAACAACACTTAAGAAGAAAGGAACACTAAGTGGAAATCTCCAAATGACATCCAGTACATTCAGGTCCATAGATTAATAACTATCTTTGTTTGTTGAACAATTTTCAACCTGCTCTCATATTCACTCCTTATGCTTGACTTGCCCTTTGATTCATGCATCTTGCCTTTGCCCTGCAACTAAAAATATTCCCTTATCAAAAAAACTCATTATTCTCTCCATTCAATCTTTTACCCACGTTGAAAATGTCTTTACTTGCAAAAGACGTCACCCTGCTCTCTATTTTCTTGCTCCTCACTTGAAAATCTCGTGCACAAAATTACTTGTATGTAAAGACTCACTTACTAGCTTTATTTTCACTTAGAAGTGAAAAGTATTAACTTTTGAGTCAAAACTCATTTACCCAGTTGTTAAAATTTCCTTTGAAAGTTACATTTTAACCTTTATTGTAGGTAAAAAGTTTACCCATATGCTGAATTTAATTTTTGGGTCATGAAAAAATAGTTTTCAGGCATTTTTTACCTTACTGGCAACTAGAAAATGTATAAAATTTCACCCAAATTGCTTCTCAGACAATAGAAATAGTTCAGGTAACTTTCTGGAGCATAAAAGAGCACTTTGTAGCCTGTACATATGTTTAAAAATCAGCCAGAAGCCAAAAAACGTGATTATGTTTTCTAGTTGAATTTCAATTTTGCATCTTGGCTTTCGCTCATCTCACACCACTATTTTAATGCCAAGATTCAAACAAAAGATTTAATAGTAGTTTCTTGTAAAAATTGTTTTTTGCAACATTAAATTTGCCCCTTCCATTGCTTTGCACGAACAACTCCCAAGAGACCACCGCACATCACTCATCCCATGAGAAAATGGAGAAAGTTATTGGCGATGGACGCTCATTGCCAATATGATGAGGAAGATGACTCCTCAATCTGCGATGGGCGATGGAGAGTAACCACCATCGCTCATCGCAAATGCAAAGAGGAGAATGATAATGAGAACAACAATGGGTGATGGAGTTTTGTTGTGAAGTTGTGTTGTCATGCTACCTTGACTTTAGCCAATAGAAAGCAAGAATTAAACTTGCTTTTCAAACATTTAAATATGCACTTTATATTTCATTCAGTATACTTCATTTCTTGTCATTTAAATCATTTATTAAATATTTCCATAGTTCACGAGCCCACTGTTGTCATGCACAAACTTTGAACTTTTCTCGAGACCAATATCACACATCGCTCATGTGAGAAGAGAAGATAAAATGAAATCAGCGATGGGAAATGAACATCACTCCATTGTTGATACATTTTGGAAATGGTAACACCAATCAGCGATGCACGATGGACACAACAACCATCGCTCATCGTTATTTTTTTTCTTCACTCTAGACTCAGAATGATGACAAGCAATGCCTCATGGAGAACTTTGAAAAATTATTAAAACTTGTATTTTGCTTCAAAGCCTTAATTTAATCCACCCAAATGAAGACTCATTGTTGGAAAACATTGCATCTCTGATTTGTTTCTTCATTTGCACTTCAAACTCGCGATGGGCGATGAGTTTTGTGAAAGTCGTGAAAACCGCCTATGGACCAATCAGAAGCAAGAATTAAACTTGCTTGTCCTCCAGAACATTTGAAATACATTTCCAGTTTTCCCTAAATGCATTTTTCATATTTGTATAATGTTTAAAATATTCAAAAATATTTTAAACATAAGTATTTAAAAATTTTAAAAAAATTGAATTTTAATTACGCCTATGACCCATTTAGAGGAAATTCATTGCGAGCAAACCAAGACACCTAGAGCTAATATTTTTTGTGTGCAGACATAATAAATTATTTAGAGAAAACCCATTTCCTCAAACTTTTCCCATCCATAAAAAATCAAATACCTCATTTGTAAACTAGCCCCCAAGACGTGTTCACCGCAATAGTATATTAAAATAATGTATCAAATGACCTCATTTTTTGATGAAAATGGAGTTGTAGAGGTTTTAGACCAAAAAAAGAAATGGGTTGTCCTTAGATTTTCGAAATTTGAAACTTTTCTGAACACCATTTTTTGCCATGTTGCAGTCAGAAAAGGATTAGTTAACCCATCAAAGCTTATCCTGGGAGCCTGAAACTGAATAGGCATGTAGACATTTGAGCCAAGAATGCAATGCAATAAACAGATCAGAAAAAGGGTTCCTAAGGTGGAAGATATTAATCGACAAAGTTGCTCACTCAGGCTTTTTGCAACTGCACATGTTTAACACCAATTAGGGCTCTCAAAGTCACCACTTTGAAAAAATATCAAAACAACTTCTAGGGGGCTGTCACTGGGAACATAAGCTCGTCTAGGTACACTGAGTATGTGTGCAAAAGGGATTTTCTTCAGTCATTATTCTTCACGAGATATTAGGGTTCAAAGTTGACCACCTTGAAACATTATCAAAAATACAGATGTAAAACTAAACAAACTGCATTTGCTTTTGATCTTGAAAAAATAGCAAATATGATCTTAAGACTCTAAAATCAAACAAGGGAGTACATGAATGTAGGGAGAATGGAGAGAAACAATCCATTTGGCATAAAAATCAACTGGCTCCAAATTGTGACCCTCCAAAAGAGGTCACTCAGGCAAATTTTGGAGGTGTACTTCTGAGTGTGCAAAGGAAAAAATTTCAATATGGGCCCTTCACATTTTGAGAATTTTGAAGGTGTCATTAGTGGCTCTTTTTGGGGATGTATGCCCCTTGCAGGCATAGCAAGAATTCAGATCTCTTGGAAGAGTAGACCAAGTGCCAGAAACATTGGGTGACAAAGTCTTTATTTTTTAAATTTTTTAACCTCATTTGGCGGCCCTAGGCCACCAAATGGAAAAGGGAAGCCAGTTCTTACCTCTGTCAAATACCAATCTATTAAAAAGGTTGATCCCCTTTAATCTATAACTGCCTCTCTCATACCACATCAATATGAGTGACTTCATTTTTACAAAAACATGGGTCACGCTGCCTTTGAATTTAACTTTACTATCACATGGCAACCAAATGA
>VDFB02286269.1:0-12855 GCA_007258455.2 Sequoia sempervirens | reverse complement strand
CATGGCTAACAGAGAAGAGATAAAGCTGGAACAAACACTTTTTGAGACCGGAAACAGACTTGACAAAGAATGTAAGTCAAGGGAAGATGAAAGGAATAATCTTCAAATATTGGAACAATGTTTGAGATAGGTGAAGCAGTCACCTTCTGAATGGATGCAGTTGGCATTATCACCGGCATTGCACCTTTTAGTTCAGCCCTATTGGCTGGGACACCCAAATGAAGAAACCAAGCTGCTGATTACTTCTTGCCTCATGGAGTTGATGAGAATTGTGATTCCCCTAATGCCTTATGATGATGAAACTATGAAGAAGATTCTTCATAGAATTGTTGGGAGTTTCCAAGAACTTGATGAAACTGGAAGCAGTCTACTTTCTAGAAAGGTTGCTATCTTAAAAACATTTTCAGAACTCAGGATAAGTAACTTGCTAATAGACTTGGAAATGCATGATCAGATCGATCACTTGTTCCGTTACCTCATCAAATCCACTTGGAGCAAACAGGAACATGATGTTATTGCAGCTGTGAATAATATTCTTGTTCTCACTATTAATGAGGCTGATGAAATTCCACCTAGTGTCCAATCCTTCCTCTTGGACGCATACGAACATGAAGAAGAGGGTTCTCCTAGTGCTGCTATATTGATTAAGGAGTTGTTTAATCAATGTGAGGAGAAATTGGAACCACTTTTAGTGAAATTAGAGCATGTTGCAGGAAAGATTAATGGTCATGAAGATGGTGATGATTCCAAAGAGTCCATACCAGATCATGTTGACGATTTGGTAAAGATGGATTCTCTTCAAGTTGCTGTCCCAACTTCTCAAGAAGTTCTACACGGAAACATCAGCATAATACTTCCTCATAAAGAAGACAATGATAGTGAAGTTTCCAAAACAGCAAGCAATGAAGATTTTTCAATTCACTATGGTGGTGACCTTGGGATGGAGCGGCAAACTGAGCCATTGGAGAGAAATAATTGTGAGGTTATCAGCTTAAGTTATGTGGGAGTTGACTTAGTTAAGGAGTCATCACTTCAGGAGGAGCAGGAAAAGTTTTGTACCGTTGATCATCCTAATCAACCCACTAGCATTTGGGATCCGGGTGTGTTGGCACCAAGGTATGAAAGAGAACTATTGTGGGATGAATTTCCCTTTGATCCTGATGAAGAAGAACTAGAAGACCATATGGTTCTTGAAGATGTAGAGTTTGAAGGTGTTATTAAGTACGAATCTGATTTTTCAGTGCTTGAAGTTGATTGCAAACTTAGGGTCGAAGAAATTGTGGAATGTGTTCCGCTCCATAACATTGAGCACTCTCCTCTAGTTGATGGTGAAAGACACGGAAGCTGGAACAGCTATGATGGCAGCGAAGACTCAAAACAAAGTTCTGATTTTGAAAGTCAGCCAACCAGCAATCCACCATCTTTGCATATTCTTCAGTGGGGAGAATTAGTCAAAGAGTCCTTTAAGAGGGAAGTGCGAGTTCTATCCCAATTTGATTGCACTCACAGTTTGGTTGAAGATCTCTACTGCAAGGCTCAGCTTGAAGAGAGAAGAAGAAGAGTTAAGGATGAAGTTGCTCTTCTCAACTTGCAACTTGTCAGAGACTCTTTGGAAGCATTGAAATCAGATTGTATACACTTGATGAAGGATCGGGATCATACCGTTGAAATTGCAAAGAAGACCTTCAGTGCTTTCCAAGGGAAAGAGAGAAAGGTTGATGAGCTTACTCATGAGCTTGAATCAACAAAGGCTATGATAGAAGAGACTCAAGTAGCATTAATGGAGATAGAAGGTCAGTTTGCTGATTTCAAACTTCCCAAGGAACGAGAGAATGGACATAGAGCTGAAGAAATCGAGCAAGTGATTAAAGAGCTTGATAATCTTGAAGGAGAGTTTGATCTTGGAAGTTTCACCGGAAAATCAAAGACCACTAGTGCTGATTTGGAGCAGCAAGATAGAAGGAACGACGTCCTAGTGTTTGACTATCCTCTTTTTGAACTAGGTGAAGAGGGAGCTTATGAGAAACATTCCTTTGTGGTAGATGATGGGATTTCAAGCCTGGAGGAAATCTCTTATGACATCATTGTTGAAGAGGGAAGTTCTAGCACTTCTTCTAACAATAGAACGAGGATGCATGAGTTGCATAACGAAGAACTCATTGCTGCTCCTAGTCTCCCCATTCTTCAGGAGGTAGAAAGTCAAGAAGCTTGGTGGAAGGAAGTCACTAATCTTGATTGGCAACAAAGAGATGATTGGCACTCCGATGAAGAGTTCATTCGTTTTCTGATGTGGATACTTGTCAAGTTCCTATCGGGCTTCATGCTTACACCATATTCTCTAAGAGTAACTAACTTCATAAGGGAGTTCGATGAAGGATCCATTGAATCCTTCCAGCAATTCTTCTCTCATGATTTTGAATTTGACTTTCTCAACGAATTCAGATTTGTTGAGTACTTCTTGGAGTTTCAGGGTGCGATGATTCAAATAGAACGTATTTCCCAAAGTGTTCTACTAAAAGTAATTCTCCATTTGCGGAATGACTCTTCTTTACTTATGATGTGGGGCCCTGGTATTAGCTCGCTTTTGATATGTGTCAAGAAGGTATGTTGGAGTGATGAGCCTCAAATTCACTGTCCTTTGGATGTTGTTACCTTCTTTATCAGTCATTTGAAGTTCACTCCTAATGATCAATGGGAGTTTTGGAGAGAAAAGTTGAACAAGGATTGGTACTTGGCTGTGATGGGATCTTCAATGGGTCTATCCTCAGCTGTAGATATGAGCAGACATGATATTTTGAGTGCTGATTTTCAGTTTTGCAGCAGCTATCTATCTCCTTGGATGCTGATTTTCATAAAATCAGATTTCAAGTTGACCATTTCAGTCTGGTTGGGTTGCCGGTTCATTCAATTTCAAACCTTCCAATCTCTTTCGAGGGACAATTTATGGTTTCACAAGAGAGAATTGGTGGTGTGGGCTGAGCACAATCAGCATTTGGGAAGAGACCATACTCATTCTAATGGTTTCCTTGGTACATATTCATGTACAAATAATTGGAGCAGCAGACCCTCGCTCGACTTGGCTTGGCACTTCGAGACTCCTACTGCTGAGATCCTGTTCAATGCCTTGATTCTACATTCTGAGACTGTTGGGGTTGGAATTGTGAGAAACTTCTTCAGACTTCTTAGTTGTGCCATGATAAATCAGCGGAGGCATAGGGAATTCATGTGGAATCATGAGTTCGAGTTTGTTGAGTTCTTGCAAAGGAAAGCTTTTCTCTTTGCAAGAAGGGTTGAAGATGTCACATTTGCAGTCATGGTTTCGTTTGTTACCATGTGGAGGTATGCTGAGGAGATTGATTTTGAGTTGGGTAGCCTATCTTTTTTCTTGCCTAGAATTGTGGTAGACAATGGTATGGTTGATATTGTTGACTTTGGGCATCGTGGACATGAGACGTTACTTGATATTAATCTCAGTCCTTTAAGATCTTTAAGATCTTTCAGTTCGAGTATCATAGATGGTAACACGTTGGAGTTACAAGGGGAGTCAGTGCAGCATCGGCATGATATTTTCATTGATGTGATCAAAGTGGTGCAGCATCGGCGTGGTGGGTCCTTCCTGAGATGCACTTGGGAACCAGGGATCATACTTGTTTGCGTATGGATTAGTTTTAAAATTTCTGAAGTTGTGGTGGTATTGCTTGGGGACAAGCAATTTTGGGAAGGGCGGATTGTAATGTCCCCAACTCAAGCCTGATATTTTCAGTGACCGTTGGCCTATTCCGGAGACCCGTAGGCTAGTCGGAAGGTAAAATTAGGGTTTCCTATTTTTAAGGAAGTTCTTGCTCGGAGTTGGTTGTTTCAATGGCGGATTCTTTCTGGGTTTTCAGAGAGCTTCACAGTGGTATGTTCTTCTGGGCATTCTGAGCATTTTCTGGAATTTACTATTTTTAGTAAATTCTATTTTTGGCAGCTTTTCAGTTGGGTTCAGCTTGGTTGACTTCCTGCTTCAGTTTGGTCAGTTGACTTGCTCAGTAATGGCTTCAGGGCACGTTCAGAGAGATAAGTGGAGTCATTTAATTAAAAGTCACATTTTAATCTTATATTTGATCGTTGACCCCTTGGCCTAGTCTAATGACTTTATGTTGTTTTGAAAAGTGGGCTTTTTGAGGGTGGCGCTTCATTAAGATTATTTTATTAAATTCCAAAGTTAAAACAAGATTAATTTGGGCGCATTTATCAAAGTATGAAATTTACTTTAAAATATCAAAGTTGAGCTTTGAAAGAAAGGACGCCAATTTTGAGAAAGGATTAGGGTTTGACTTGGAAGTGGATTTTAGGGTTTTGTGAAGTCAACAAGAAATTATAAAAGGAAGGCTTTGACGATCATTTGGACATCTTTGGACTACAGTACTGTTATGCTGCCGAATTGGCTCTGGATTTGCTTCGAGGAATGAAGGCCTCCTAGCTCGGGCATCGCTTCTTGTTTGTGAGACAACAACTAGTGATGATTTTTAGTCTAGTTTGTGAGTTCATTGGAAATCATGCATTGTAATTCTGCATTCGTCTATTTAGGTTCAGATTTGGCATATTGTAGTTTTCTGGTTGTAGCATTTTAGCTTTAGCAGATTTGAAGTTTTACTCATAAATCCAAAAAGACAAAAAAATCCATTGTGGGTATTGTTCCATTCCATCCATCTTGGCTAGGCGCCCATGTATGCAAGTTTATAGATTTTTTAGAAGAGGATCTGATTTTTAATAGAGAAATCGCCCTTTCTGGTTGAGCCGTACTTTTCAGTTCTCTTGAAATTCGTGCATTAAATAATACTTGCATTCTAGGTCTGTTCTTTGATATAGGTTTGAGCGCCTCCATCATATGTATGATTTGCTTTCAGTATCAGGTTATTTGAGTAAGTATTAAGGGAGTTCCGAGCAATTTAAGAGATCTATATGTTGCTGGTTATTCATCGAAAGGTGCAGGTCTGATATACAGTGTGGAGAAATCTGCCAACTTCTTCATCGAATGGTGGTGAGAATTCTTCAAAGCGTTGTGGAGACTTCATTGAGGATTGGCCAAGCTTGGAATAAGGTTGGATCTGTTTAATAACATCTCCGTTTAAGTTTAATTTCTCAGCAAAGGGATTACTAATATTGTTGCAAACTACTCATATGCTGATTTGTAATTGATAGCAAGTTGTCATCTTTCAAATTGTATGCTGGCAGTAGTACTGACAGCCATTTAGATTCTTGCTTATCAGATTGTAATGTTCTTCCTTCTTTTAGCATTTGATATTGCATGTAATCCATCTCCGCCCTATGGTAGCTACTCTCTCATTCTGGGTTAGCAAGCACATTCCGGTGTTGAGTAGTTTCATCTTTTCAAAGATATCTCTTCTGCTTGTTATTGTAATCACTCCATCATATGGTCAGCCTCACCCACATTGGATTGGGTAGCACATACTTGACATCGGTGCCCCTTTCCAAAGATTTAGAGTAGAAGATCCTCTTAACCAATGCCATCCTCGGCCATCGTTAGAGTTACAAAGATAAGCATTGATTTAGATCCTTCCGACCAATGTCACATCATCGGCTTTACAATCGTTAGAGTTGTTTCAAGACGCTTGGGTTTATCTTCTAACCTTAATCTGAACTTGATGTAATGTTGTAATTCGATAATTGAAAAATTGGAAAAATTGGCTTGAATATTTCACCCCTTAATGCTTAATAGTCTCATTTGGTTCGATGTGACGGTCGGGTATTTCAAGGGGATTTACGAGATTGTTCTGCAGCGGAGAAAGGAATTCAAATGCTCGAAAGGTTTTGTCTATGAAGCACGGGTTTCCTATTCTAACCAGAAAGTACTGAATTTAAAGTGGTGCAAGGTTAAGAGAGTCAATCTATTCTAAATGTGGGATATGGAGCTTAACTTCAGCAAACTTCAACCAAGCTCTGCTTTGCCTCGCTTCGGACAGCCTCCACAAAACCGGTGCAATCTTCAAGGGAGATGACTAAAGATGTTCAAACCACCACTTGACATGAAGATACCATCACAACGACGCATACCATCATTCAAACTGTGATTGAAGTTAGGCCCACAACATTTCCAGTTGACCACACAAGGCGAACACACCATCAGTGAGCCCGCTAGTGGTATGGATAAGCGAAGCTTGCTTAGATCAAACACCACATTCCATTATTACTATCTACTTGCATAAAAATGAAATTACGCTACTCTATGCTACTTGAAGTAGAAGGGATGAAGAAACCTCGCTAGCTATCCATAACAAAGACAAATTTCACCATCAATGAAAAGATTTTTTATTATGAAAGTTTTACACAACAATCTCTTGCAAAAGTTTTTAAAGGAAAACTTTCCTTCTTCTTCAATTACACTATCAATCTATACTAAGCTACTTCTAAGTTGTCCCTCTACTCTATGTCTACTGTCTAACTTCTACTTCTAATCCCGTACAAATGAGGGGGGATGCCCCTTTATATAGCTGGCCAAGTCCAGTGGACGGTCCATATTACAATCGGTTGGATGGCCCAAATTGTGCCACCTCAGCCCTAAACAAGATTCACCCTAAAAACCAAGAGGAGTGGGGCAATAAATGAGTCATTAATGTCCATCATCCTTCTAGAAGAGTCCAATTCAAAGACGCGTTCGCATTGTTCTTGTCCTTTTTCTTGAATGCAAACTAGATGAATTTGATCAATACTGCTTCAACTTGTGGTACGACAGGCACATTCTTAATTTGAAACGTCAAGACTGCAACTTTTCTCCTGTTTGATGATTTTCCTCTGTTCTCTAACTCTGAAGTATTTGAGGATCACTTCCAACCTCTGGGCCTTCGTTCTTTCCATTCTTGAATTTGAAGGATTTTTTTAGTCTTGGACTCGATCATTTCTGCTTGCCATTTTCCTGACTGCGTTGGGTGTGTATTGGGTCTTTGAGGAGAAATTCAAGCACTTAGCCACTTCTTCCAACATGCAAATCTTCTTCTTGCTTAATCGCTTCAAGTCATCGTGCACTAGCCCCATCATTCACCCTGCAAAACAGATAAAAAGAAGAGCATCAAAACACTTATAATAAAAGTTCACTTTACTCACCTGATTTTCATGCTTTGACTCCCAAGGCCTGGGTGATCCAGCTCCTTCCTCTAGCCAACCTTGCTTTCTTCATAATTTTTCAACATCTGTAGGCTGGGGCATACAACACCTGTGCATCATATTTCAATGCCTTAGGAAAATTTCATCTTCCTCAAGGGTGCATTTTAAAAAAAAAATCATCTTTTAAAAGTGTTAGCTTCAACTGCATCTTCTTCACTTTTTCGGCTGAGGCGTTCACTCTGACATTTCATCCAACTCTGGCTCGAGAAAATTGTTTTCATTAGGAATTTGATCAAAAATCATCTAGGCGATCATCTTCAAAATCATCACTCGAGGCATTTTATCTTCACAAACATTTCTTTCTTTGCCTTAGAAAATTTCTCAAATTTTCCCTAGGAAATTCACCAACTTGGTGCCCATCAAAGATCTTCACCTCGGAAGCCTCGGCGAAGTGTGGAAGACCTTAAAATCAATTCCTCATTGAAAACGTCCAGTACCCAGAAGAAAATTTCCTCCAAAAAGCATCAAATTCATGTGTATACAACAAACAGGTTCATTTAATTTTTGAATTTTGAATCTTAGAAAAATAATTTTTTAACAAATTTATTCCAATTCTTCATCTCTGGGCATATTTTCCTTGCTCGGCCTTGAAATTTTTATCATCCTTATGAAGCTGGAGTATTCTTGACATATCCACCAATTTTATTCAATTCCGTGATTCTACATGACCTCCTATCTAGTATACTCACTGGCGAGCAAAGGCAATACAATGGATTGTTTGTGGCACCGATGAGGAACCAGGTCGAGCATTAAAGGTCTATGACAGATACCCCAACCAGTTCAAAAATTTCAAGAAAGAATATTGCAGGGTGAACGATGCCTTCATTGGCCACATTGCCAGATTGTTCGGAGGGGATTTTGAGAGGAGGGTCTCTCACAGTGCTCGGGTGTTCTTGAAGCAATATGCCTTCCTATTCATACAATACCCCAAGTTTACGTATATTCGTGCCCACAAAAAGGCTGAATAAGCTGCCCCGGTATCCCAACGATCGGATTATACTGTTAAAGCTTTCCCGGCAACTGCAACATATACATTCATTCCTCGGCAGCAAACACTTAGCAGGGATCCCTTATCCCTTAGCTTTCAGCCGGGGGATGTACAAATTGCAAACTTTCCAATGTGCTGGGAATTCTGAGAAGGAATTGGTAGAGTATCACTTTTGCCTACACACTGCTCTCCCATGGATGGACCCATATGGATATGTAAGAAAGGCACTAGGACCAGGGTTTGCCCATTTGCATCATGTCGAAGATTTCTGGGTAGATTGTCAAGACAACAAGGAGGTGTGTGCAAGGCATTACATGTGGATGACCGCATACTTCATAAGAAGGGTGCAACTATTTCCCATACCGGATTAAGTCGAAGAAGATGAAAGCACCGCAATGGACCCCAGATACAACACAGTCGCTAACCTGCCGCTGCCAATGATAGACTAGGATGAACAAGAGGTCGATGACCTCGATACTATCACTAAGCCAATTTAGGCTCGTACCAAAGAATGGGTTGATGGGCAAGTAGCCCGATTGAAGCAACAAGGGATTATTCTACCATATGAAGGGCTCAAGAGTGAGCCTAGTGCTACGGAGAATGTTATTGCCACAACTTCAACAGGAGGAACATCTAAATCTCCTCCGCTCACAAGATCAAAAAAGAGGAAAGGGATTGAGGCATAGCAGTCGCCAGATCCCAAGGTTTATTCACGAAAGGATTCAGGAGGTTCACCCTCTAAGAAACCCAAACGGACGAGAGGTGTCACAGAGCAACCAGCCATTCAAGAGGGTCTCCTTCAAGAGGGTGAGGAAGGGAAGGTAGATCAACCAAGGCCTCCTCTAGCTCTCCCTGTTTCCACCGCCCTTCCATCTGTTTCTTAGGCCATGGTTGCCACATCCCCGCCTGCAGTAGACATCTCGGTCCATCTCGCCTCCTCTCCCCCGATTGGGGCTATAATAATGGTTGACTCCTCCTCTGCTGCAACTTCTCTGCTTTCCTTCCACTGGCAACAACAATACCAATGCCCGCACTCACTTTGCCAAAGGCTTTCTCGAGGCATATGCAGAACGTCCCCTCCGAGATTTCTCAAATCTTTTTGGATCCCACCATCCAAGCTGCCGTAGCACAGGTCCTCTCCAATGTTACGCCCTTGCAACCTCCAATGGGACCACCAGCAATGGAGGCCACGAAGCTAATCTCAGAAGAATGGGAGAAGCGGGAGAAAGAAGCTTCAAAAGTAGTGGAGGAGGAAGCCGATGATTACCACAAACACCCAGAGTATGAACACCGGCAAATTGACAGGGTGGTCTGTGAAGAAGAAGAAACAGGGTCTTCCGAAAGTGGAGATGAAGAAGAAGACGCCAGTGGCAAGGTTATTACATTTGATGATGATTTCGAGGAGGAAATGGCCTGACAATTAAGAGATGATAAAGAAGAAGGGCAAGAAGGTGACAGGGCAGTAGAAAATGTGGAACTCCCTATAGGGGAACAACAGGAGGATGTGTCATCTCTTCATAGAGAAGAAGAAAATGTAGAAGAAGAGAAGCGCGAGGGTGAGGCTCAAGAGGGCAAAAGCCTCGAAATTGGACAGCCCGAGGATCATGTGCACAAGGATGAACAAATTGAAGAAAGGAAAGGGAAAGAAATTGAGAAAGAAGAAAGTCCCTGGGAGCGATTGCCTACTAAGCCTCCCATCAAATGCCTTGTGTTTGTCCAAGACTCTGATGAGGAAGAAGGAGACAACACTAAAATGGAAGAAAGGGCTCCCACAGGTGAACAAATAGAAGTCCTAACAAAGGAGGGCGAGGGTGATCGTCAATCGCCTAAAGAAAAATCTGCTATGCCCAAATAGCTGGAGAGGCAACTTGAAAAGAAGACTCCTGCCCCAAAAAATCCAAGAGCCAAACTAGAGGCTATCTTAGCCCGAGCACAAATCACAACTAGGAAGGACAAGAAGCCCAAAATTAGATCTAAGGTAACGATGGATGCTTCTGGGTCCTGAACTGTGCAAGTAGCCACGCCAGTGGTGGGCAAGGAAGGAGTAAGCTATAATATCTCCACCATTGATTTAGGAACTGCTACTAGGGAGCAGAAGGTGGTGCACCTCGAGGAGTCTGTTGCTATGGTGGTGCATTTAATACAACAAAATAAAGTCTCAAAGGACGAGCTTAAAGCATAGGTAGCTGATTCGACAACTTACATCCAACAATGGTCCTCAGCTGAAGAAATGCCTACCACGTCCGCAGCTCCACTACAATTGCTGTGCAAGGAACGAATCGATAAGCTGGAAAGGAGAAAGAATCTGGACAAGACTACAGAAAGTTGGTTTCGACAGGTTCTAGATGTCAGAAATATGGGCATTGGCCGAGCTATCCAGATAGCCAACAAGTTCCTGGACTTACAATAGTCTCTCGAGAGCACAAGAAGGCTCTGCTTTGACTTACCAGCAAGATACAAGTCCACCTATCCAAAGATCGAGGCTATCCTCAGGTTGCCTAGCACGACATGGGAAAATGAACTCGTTTTCAAAAGGGATGACCATTGGCTGATGGATGTATGGAAACGAGACTTTGATAACAGAAAAGAAAGATTGGAGTAGGTAATTGTTAAAGTGGCTCCAGATATTGAATGGGTCAAAGAAATTAGAGCTGATTGCGCCCGATATTTGAGGTTGATGACGGGATATGACATACCCGCAGTGCAAATTGATCCAGAGAGAATAAAGCCCCATTTCCAGAAAAATATGGAGGACGGGATGGCAACAGAGATAACCACAGATTTCATGAGTTTTGCAGTCCGCAGCTCCGCCCAGTTAGAACTGTTCAGAGACCACGTCGCCAAGTATGATGAAGACTGGAAAAGGCTTGAGGACAACTCCAAGGAATGGAGCTATCAAGTGTTGCGGTCCAAGAGTATAGAGGTTGAGAAACTCCAATCGGTAATCTTGAAATTCATGGAGTATGCAGCTTTGAAGAAGTAGGAAGGCAGCCCCATTGTCAGTGAAGAACTTCTAAAGGAATAACTACAGCAAAAAGAGCAATCAGCAAAAGACAAAATGTTACAGTGCTGTCACTAGAAGACGAAATAGGGATGAAGACAAAATTGTATTTTAAATTGTAATATATTGGGGGGTAGGTAGAACCCTAGTTTGTAGTGAATCTTGGCCACACAATGAGATTAAATCTTAGCCATTCATTCTACTGTTTGGGCACTATAAATAGGGGATTTCCTCTCATTTTCAAGGGAGTTGAGTTGTTGTAAAGACATGCTGCAGAAATTTATAATGAAAATACATTGACTTGGTGCATTTTCTGAGTTCTTCACATGTTTCATGATTCAATCTCCATTGTTAGATGCTTATTTAGATTCACATTGTTGTTCTAGTTGGCTTTGAATTACTTAGATTTTGTTAGATGTTGTTATGTGATTGTAGAAATTTCTGCTGTGTTGATGCCTTCCAGTCCATACTTTTTGTCGTTTCCTGTTGGTAAATGGTCTTGTAAAGTTAGTCTGGGCTGAAACTTGAAGTTTGTTGTACCCAAACCAAATTTTTTGCTTCATTAAGGCATTTTGCTTAAAGTAGTCTAAGCCTTTGCTAAAATGATGTAAAATATAGTTTTTGGGCAATATCAAGCATGGAGTTTTGTTAATATTTTGTCAGTCAAAGTTTTATTGATCAGAACCTGAATCGGAGGCTTAGAATGAGCATTTCACGATGAAGGAGCGTTTCGCGACAACAACTATGCTTTCGCATGATCATTTTAGTGGTCAAGACGGAGTTTTTAGTGATTAATTTATGAAGATTTCTCAGAAGAAAAGCAAGAAAGCGGACCTGTAGCCCAGGGGCGCCCTTCTTTTTGAAGGCCTAAATTTTGTGGTAAATGCTAATGCATATAGTCAATCTCTTCAGAATTAGCCTTCCTATCCATCCATCGAGCTATCTTGCGAGGTTATCCGAGACCCGTAACTCCAACAACTGGCGACAGAAGTCGAAGATTTCAAAATTCCAGAATGCAGAAGCTTGTTCTTTTCCAGCTAAAGCGCGTCTGTAGCTTGAGGGCGCCCTTCTTGAAGGGGTGTTGGATCTTGGTATTCTTGATGATTGATGCAGTCAATCTCTTCACGACTAGTCTGCTTATCCGACGAGTTATCAAATGCAGTCATCTGAGTCTCAGAGCTCCGACAGTCGACATCAGAAGATGAGCTTATAAAACAATTTCACATCTTTGAACTTCTTCATTGCTTTTCCAGTGCAACTGTAGCTCAGGGGCGCTTTTCAAAATGATCCTTAAGATGCCGTGAGTTTGCCGACGAGGTCTTCCCTAACATCGCTATTCTAGTCCAACTTTGATGCACCAAGTTGCCTGTTAATCCAACATTTTGACAGATCGTGGCAAGGAATCTACCAAGCACGTAATTTCACGGGCGGACTGGCATAAAATGTTCGTATTTTTGTAGGCCAGAGGCGCCTAGCCTTTAGGCCTGTCAGATGAAGTTGTTCGCATTCAAAGTCTTCACGTGATTTGAGCATAATTACTTTATCTATTCTACGAGCTCAGCCGTCAGCCTTCGGGATTTGGCAAACGCTCGTACGTGCGAGGTCTTTGGCGAAATGCTGAAAAGTGAAGACATCCGGAAAATGGCCAAGTATGGAGCGTATATTTTAAATAAAAAACGCACTTGCATTTTTGAGGTCT
>VDFB02286268.1:31549-43206 GCA_007258455.2 Sequoia sempervirens | reverse complement strand
TTGATGGAGTGTCAAGTTGTTGCAATGCTCAAGCTGAGTAGTGTTAGAATGCTAAAGAATTTTCCTGAGAACGTGAAGAAATTGTAAAGAGATGCGAAGAAGATGTGAAAAAGATGAAGTGATAGAGAAATGAATGGATTTGAAGGCCAAAGGGATCTGTTTTCAAGTCGATTGGTCGCATAGAGGCATTACAATTTGACCCCAATCAAGTGTGTAACATCCTTGATGCATTCTAGACGGCTGATGTAGAATTTTGCTTTCAGATTTGATTTTCTAAGGTGAGGGTATGCAAAAGGGGAATTTACACAAGGGGTACAAATTTGCTCCTATACATTATCTCAAGAATTAGGTGAGATAAATTTAGATAGGTTTGAAACAATATGTTTGATAGTATATCAAAAAACTATAATTGCATGTTTTATATTCTATGTGCAATAAATTAGGGGGTTGAATTAAAGAAAAAAAATCATATTTGATGTATGTGAATAAATAAAAATAAACTTGACTCTAATTAATCTCTATCATTGCATACATTCTATACATTCTATATCTAGTCAATTAATGCTAAGAAATTTTATTTATTTATTTTTTATACGTAAGATAGCATCATATTGATTTAAAAAAGGGGGTTACAATTCTGCCATATATGCACACTAATGCATGGAATTCGTGTTTAAGACACCAAAAAAAACCCAGACCTAAGTACCATAATGAGTATTAAACTATTGATTATAGCCCAAAAAATGGCCTTGCAGGGCCTAGATCAACTAGATATCTTTGCCAGAAAACAACCCAGAACACCCATTAAACCCTACATGTGATACTGATTTATATACATAGAGACTACATTCTGACTATCAAACATAGAAACACTACATTCTGACTTTCAAACATATTGGTGCTCATGAACATAACCATTAAACTTGGACACCCACTCAAATTCTTTCATAGAAATTAGATACTAAATCCTCTTCAGATAATTTGCCCCAATCTCTGTCTGCTCACAGTGCAATAGTAGGTCCGCTCTGCCAATATTCAACAAGAATGGATAATATTTCACCACCTCCCTAGGGATATCCAAAGATCCAAATCCAAAGGATAAGGCACCCCATCACCTATTGTAGCTACCTCAAGAACCTCATCAAGATCACCGAGAATGTCATCCTTAAACATCTTGCGTCTAATGACACTCACATCTACCTTAGAAAGCCCTAACTCTAGTAACGATGGAACAAATCTAGATGAAATTTTGGTGTCTACACGGTAGCATTCACCGTTGTCCAAGAAAGCCCAGCCCAAAATTAATTTAGTGGCACCGATTGAGAGGAAATCATCCTTCAGAAGAAAGTGCTTGAGCCTCAACTTTGTCACCTCCCAAAGAATACCAATTTCCACACATTGCTAACCAATCTCACCAGTGTATCCGTCCTGCCATAAGAAATGGTCTTTGCAGACATGTAACCCATAAATTTAGAGCTTTCCACCATTAAACTAAACCAATATGTAGTTTAAAAGGTTGAGACTACCCTTATGCGTGTTGTTATTTAGCATGACTGAAGTAGGGCCTTACACATAATCCATCGATGAGAAAGATCGTATCCTTCCCACATGTGAATTAACCCACCCAACTTCACATTTCATGCCAGATTTCCTCGAATAAAAATGCACACTGCGTATAGACGAAGCAAATTACATTTTAATGATAGTTTGCAACCCATCAAAGATCGTGTAGCCGCCAAATGATTACCTGTGATGTCAAAGCGTACTGGATGTCAAATCTAAAACTGCCTCAGCCAGAGTTCGCCCGGCCACCTGGTATGCATACTTGGCATGCCACCTGTTGATGTGGAGAGTTGAGACAACACTTTATTGCTGACAAGTAGCCCAGTCCACTGAAAGTTAAACATTAACGATTATTTGAAATTTGGCTTTTCATATTGACCGTTGTGGAAAGCCACCTTCCTGCCACCCAAACATTTGAAGATTTTCCAAAAATCCATAGTCCGACTCAGACTGACTACACCAAGATTATATATCCAGAATTGAGTTACTGGAAATTCATTTAAGATCTTTGTGGATGGGTATTAGGAGAGGATCCACACTCTAACTTCGCGCTTCTAATTATCTTATGTGGAAATTTCAAATCACTCCCAATTTTTTACAACAGCTTATTTGGCAAGTCCCCTGCTTATAACTAAGGTTTCAGAGCCACATCAGCATGTTTTTTGTCAAGGTGTCCAAAAAGGCTCAAAAAAAAGTGAGACCAGTACTTGTGCATTCACAACATATTTTATTGAGCCCTAATGTGGAATCACATGATTGGTTGCTTTTTAGATCAAAGGAATACATTTTGTTTAATTATGGGTAGTCATCATCAACACTAACAACTTTACAGTCACAACTATTGGTCCAATATTCATAAAAATATTGGACATTATATAAACAACTACTATCACAACTATTGAAACATGCTCAGGTATTGGGTCCTCTCCCCTACGATATTTGGCTTTCCACACCAACGATTGTGGAAAGCCAATCATCCCCACACCCGCCAAACAAGTTATCAGAGTGTCACTTTAACTTTTCTCAAGCAACATAAACATCGACAGTCCAGTCCAGAATTAGTCCTGCGACAGATTTTTATGCCCATATTCCTTCACCAAGATTCCATTCGCACCTTAATATCAATAACAAATCTCTTTTCTATTATTAGAATGTGAGTTTTTATAGGTTCTTTACGCCAATGCTCAAACAAGTCATTAGTTAACCCCTAATTAAAATTACAACACCCTTTGCGAATTTTATTGTTATCAATTATAAAATTACATTCATAAATTCTAATTCCTTTATAATGACATTAGTTAAGTATAAATTTCACACAAAACATGGGAGTGGATTTCTTCAATGCAAAAACTCTCCTAGTGCAAAACATTTGTTTCTTTGAGTTGTCTCTTAAAGATGTGGTTCTACTTTCCAGTGGCATGAACAATCCTCAAGGCTAGGGGGAATGTCATCAGGAGGATATAATTAGAAATTATCAACAAAAAATTGGATAATTATAGACAAATTCATGATAGTGTGTGAACTTTCCTTATTCTTTAAGTTATGCTAGACCAAGGGTGTGCTACTTGAGGAATTTTTAATGAGGATATTAAAGATGAATGAAGAATAATAATAAGGCCTTAAAATCATACCCAAGGTGCTATGAATCCATAAAATTATCACTAAATTCATGTCAACACTAGTTACAAGTATACATGTCTAAAAACTCCAATGACTAGATTAAAAACTTACATATAAACTAGTTGATAAAATCCATTATATACTCCTTAAAATGAATACATTAACCATGTATACACACATAAAAGAGAGAGAGACTTTATTATGATCCTCTATTCATTTATTGGTTTTAGACTACATATGATTAGGCATCAGTTATACTATTTGATTATAAGAGCATGCAATAACCTAACAACTACTCTTGTAGCTAACGAGAGAGAGGATTTATTATAATGGAATGTGATTAAAATTTCTACAATTAAATAAATTCCTACTCTAGTGGTAAATTGATTCGTACCTCATAAGGAAGATGAAATAATATAAGCAAATAAGTAATGGAACATAGCTTGCATATGAAAATAAACTAAAATATTAAGGAAATCTACAAATAAATATGCTCCAATAATCCATCTATATTAAGCTCTCTTGGTTTTTTCAACTCAACACCATTTGACTATGCCAATAATGAATGCACTCTTGCAAAAATTATCATTTGAGAGTAAAGTAAACATGTCAACAAACATGTTTTGTGTTTTGTGTGTTGTGGGGAAAAATGACTACACCAACATGTTTAAGTGGGTGGGTGAATTCTAGGAGAGGCATCAATTTGTTTCCCATTTATCTTGATCCTTCCAAGCTATATTATTAGATGACTTAGTTTCTTAAGAGCCTTGAGAGAAAAAAAAATACCAAACTATGACAGCATAGTTCTCAAATTTTATGGCACATATGGATGTTTTGTTAGGACCTAAATCTAGGTGTTGGGTCTTAACATCTCTCAGTTTTGGTCAACTCAACACTATTTAACCATGCCAAGAATAAATGCATTCTTGCAAAAGTGTCATTTGAGAGTAGTGTAACCATGGCAACTAGCATATTTTATGTTTGATGCATCGTGGGGATAAATTTATTACACCAACATGTTGAGGTGAGTGGGTAAATGCTATCAAAGGATTGAGTTCATTCCTCGAATCTCTTGATCCTTCCAAACTACATTATTCCAATGCAATCTTATGAGAGCCTTGAGAGAAAAAGATTATCAAACTATGATAGAGAAGTTCTCAAAGTTTGTGGAACCTATGAATGTTATGTATAGACATACAAGTGAATATGGGGAACCTCCACATTAACCTCTCTTGGTTTTAGTCAAATCTACATTATTTGACCATACTAAGAATGAATGCATTCTTGCAAAAAGTGTCATTTGAGAGTACTACAACTATAGAAAAAGCATATTTTATGTTTTGTGCATCATGGGGGATAATAACTACACCAACACATCTAGGTGAGTGGATGAATTTTATCAAAAGTTTCATTTCATTCCTCGAGTCTCTTAATCCTTCAATACTACATCATTCTAGTACAATCTCTTAATAGTCCTAAGAGAAAAAAATTACCAAACTATGATAAAGTGGTTCTCAAAGTTCGTGGCACCTACAAATGTTTTGTCTTAACCTACAAGTAGATATGGGCCCCCTCCACATTAACCTCTCTTAGTTTTTTTCAACTCAAAATCATTTGATCATGCCAAGAATAAATGCATTCTTACAAAATAGTGTCATTTGAGAGCAATGTAATCGTGGAAACAAGTATATTTTATGTTTTATGTGTCATGGGTCCAAACTAATTATTCCACAACACCGAGGTAGGTGGATAAATATTATTGGAGGTCTCAATTTTTTCCTCGGGTCTATTGGTTATCTAAGTTGTAAGCCCCAAATCTCTAAGGTTTGGTAATCTTCCAAGTTTCAGGGGTGTCAAACCTAGAAACATTACCACAACCCTATCTTTAGGTTGGGAAGCTAATGACTAATACTTGAGGTGGGTAAGACCTCCTTCACTTTTGGCTCCACAAGATGAAGGGGGGTTTTCCCTAATGTTCCAAATTGATTATTAAAATACTAAACATTGCCTTGTAGCAAACTATACCCAATGCACAATGTATCCCATACTGCATTCGTATACATTCTTAGCCTTCTTTATTTTGCAGCATGCATGCCTCTAACCTAAGACACTACAAGTTTTGAATCACCATTGAATCTAATGTATTTGACTCTATATTTTGAAACCACATTTAAACCAAGAATCAAAGCCTCTTACTCTGCCAAATTGTTGGTGCATTCAAAGTTAAGTTTGAAAGTGAATTTGTAATATTTGACCTCAGGGGATACTTGAGGTGGGTAAGACCTCCTTCACTTTTGGCTCCACAAGATGAAGGGGGGTTTTCCCTAATGTTCCAAATTGATTATTAAAATACTAAACATTGCCTTGTAGCAAACTATACCCAATGCACAATGTATCCCATACTGCATTCGTATACATTCTTAGCCTTCTTTATTTTGCAGCATGCATGCCTCTAACCTAAGACACTACAAGTTTTGAATCACCATTGAATCTAATGTATTTGACTCTATATTTTGAAACCACATTTAAACCAAGAATCAAAGCCTCTTACTCTGCCAAATTGTTGGTGCATTCAAAGTTAAGTTTGAAAGTGAATTTGTAATATTTGACCTCAGGGGATACCAATATAATTCTTGCACCATTAACTTCCTTTGAATATGCACCATCAAAATGCATATTCCAAATTCCATCACATTTCAGATGAATATGTGGGAGCACTAAACATGAAGCAATTTTCTTATTAGGTTCATCATCATAATAGCCAACTAGACAATCAAGCTCTACATCAAGGTAAAAAACCTCATTCTCTGGATCATTGGGACTCTCTACTATGAACATCATTTTATTTTCCTTGAGTAACTGGACATATTTCCCACATAGTAGAACGGTAGTATAAGAAAAATCCATTTTAATGCTACCACCCATTGAAGTTGCCCACTTCTTGGACAATAACATGCCCTACATAGCTAGACAATTAATTATGATAATATCCATTGAAAAGGTCTTACCTCGGTACATATAAAATTATACTGGGATACCATTTACTATCTCAATCGTATTTACCTCACAAGAATCCATAGGATAACATTTACCATATGACTTTGAAACTTGCAGTCCTAAGTGGTTCATAACTTCCAATGGAATTGCATTGCTAGATGCTCCAAAATATAACGTACAATTATGAACCAACCAACCATTTATTAGTAGAGATGTGTAAAATGGTTCAATGGTTTGCTTGTTACCTATGGAAATAGTACCCAATAAAATTTCAAGTATTTCTTTGATCATGAGGAAAATAACATTTATCACACCAAAATTAATCCTATAGTATATTTATATGATCATTCCTCAAGGGATTAAGGATGTATTTCTCTTGGTGTCCTTGGTTTTAATTTCTTCATATTACTTGTTTGTCATTAACTCCATGTTCTTTTGATCGGTCATAGTTATAAGGTTTGTTATAGGGCCTCTTGAGAAACATTAGAGCATATAGCTTTTTCATTCTTTTTAACCTTGTATGAAAGGTCCTTCATTTCTCCCATTAGTTTTTCCAATTTCTATTCAACAGTGAGAGGCTTGCTAGACGTTGTTACATTAAGTTTCAGGGATTTTATATCAACCCTTTTTTTGTATTTCCTAGAAGCTTTCAGGTTTCTTTTGCATATTCTTCCACCCAACTTTGAATCAAAATCTCCATGATACAAAACAAGACATGTAGGATCATTTGAACTTACCTATGGAGACACTTTCCTCATTTTCATAATGAACTTGTTAAAGGCAGAAACTAGTTTATTTACCCATTTTTTATGGTAGTCATCTCATGGATTACAAACTTTGGATCCACTCTTTCTCTATTTTGTAGTTTGAAGATCCTCATAAATTCATTCCATGAGTCTATGTTTTGTTTAAAAGACTCTTGTAGCATTATTTTGCACTTTAGTCCAGGAATTGAATGAAAGATTCATCATGGAATCATCATCTTCAATCTCATATTCACCTATTACATCGATAAAATGCCTTAAGTGATACTCACCAGTAATAGCATTTTTGCCTTGTAACTTTGGCACATTTCCCCTAATCTCAACTAGAACTAGATTAGGATAATTAGGAATACCATAGAATTCCAACTGTCTAGATATTTATAATCCCATTCTAATCCCAATGCTAGTCTCACTGGAAAAAATATTTGAGCCTATCTTCTGGGGTTAACCTCAACATTTTGTATTACATTTAGTAGCAAGCGATTAGGTTAATTTTTTTGAACACCGTAAACTTGTTGAATTAGAACAACTAATGCATTATTTTGAGGCTAAACGATAATTTGTTGTTGGTTTAGTAATAAGGTATGTTGGGCTAATTAGACCTATTATGATAAATTTTTCATCTTTGTCTCATGCTACCTTTCTCTAAGATGATTAATAAGATCAATATGTTGAGCTAATTCCTTTTCTCTACACTCAATTTTTAAATGAATATTCAGGTCAACATATGGGAATGGGGTTTCTACTTCTTGCTCAAAAGTTTGAGTATCATATTTTTCTTCCCTTTGATTTCTCATAGGTTGAAACATAGGGGTTCTTTGAGGTAGAATTACAGGAAAACCCACATTTCTATTTTTTGCACAAGGGTATTTTTATTTTTGATACCTAGTAAAGTCACATCTAAAAGTTCTTCTAGTGGTTCTAACCCTATTATCAACTGAATCATCTTACGTGTATTGATCAAAATCTCTAGAATTAAATATTTTACCTAAACTGCCTACTTTTTTAGTATTTCTTAAATTTTATAACTTTGAGGCTTCAATTTTTACTTTCCATTATTCTTGCCATCTTCTTGCATCAATAATACTAGTTTCAAGCATTCACGACCTTTAGAGCACTGATCTTTTTCCATTATTTATCTTCTAGCATAATTTTTTAGATCTTACTTGACAAAGTCACCACTCATTGAAGGAAAAGTAATTAGAAGGAATAAAATTACAACTTCAAACCAAAAACCAACACTTTCTTGGCTACACCATAATCACTAAGTAACCTGGGTCTTAAAATTAATTATTGATTTATTTATTCCCCGACAATGACACTAATTTGTTGGTGTAAGTTGATGGATACCAAATTTATTCAACACAATTCCACTGGAAAAACTATCAAACTAGTTGCAAAGATGTTTCAAATATGCACCAATCTCACACTTCATTTCCAATTGTTACAGTAAATTAATCCCCAAAAATGATGCCAATTTATTGGTGATTTGAGTTGTAAGCCTAAAATCCCTAAGGTATGGTAATCTTCCAAGTGACATGGGTGTCAAACCTAGAAAGATTACCACAAACTTATCTTTAGGTTTGGAAACTAAGGATCAATGCTTGAGGTGGGTAAGACCTCCTTCACTTATAACTTTACAAAACCAAGGAGGGTTTTCCTAAGGTGTTGAATTGATGGTTGAATACTAAACACTGCCTTATAGCAAACTATACCCACTACATAATGTATCCCAATATTGGTGTCACAATATACCTATGTGATATTTTGGAGATATAAGGATGAAAACCTTATTAACAAATAATCTACCGTATAAGTGTATGAGAATGTGTTTATGATACACCCTTGTGTTGTTAGATTCATTTATACATGGCAATGGAACACACATAAATAAAAATAAAAGGTTTTTGCGTTGATATGTTTAGAGTGTGTTAAGGATGATGGAAAATAAATCCAGTCATAGATTGGTTCCTTTAATCATTGGGAAATAAAGTCTCTAGATTTGGCCAAACATATAATAATAAAAACTTAGGTGATATTTTAATTAAGAGACTACAAAAGACTATGCATAGAAAAGCTAGGCTCTACACATACATTTAAAAAAATAACAGATGGCTGCAGAATATTAAGCGAGTGTACTCAATAATCCTTAAGCATACCCCTACACTTCCTTAATTATTTTGAAAAGAAACATTGCAAAAGCTTTACAAGGATTTTACAGACTTCTAGTTGAAAAACTAAATAACATACATCCATAAATGCATACCATACATAAGAAGACACTCAACCAAGGTTGATTTTTCCTTTAATCATTCAATCTTCAAAGTTTACATGTGTAATTATAGGTTTGGGAAAAAAAACCCATATCATTACAAGGCAATAATAACTACACCTAGAATTGGAAAGTGAAACCCTAAGGCTTTCTTTGAGGATCTTTCCTCTATTGACTTTGTTACAACTCCTCTATGTTAAAGCTATCCTATGACTACTCTCTCTTTGAAATGTGGTTTCCAAAGTAGATATACCCACAACAACCAAGTGTGAAAATGTCAAAAGGTTGTGTCAAATAGGAAACCCTAGTCATAACCTCTTTCAATCCCCAATTGACATGTGTCCAATACAAATTTGATTTTCTTGATAAAAATGTGAAAGAAAATTATTTGACCTGCACCATACATTGTATTGATTATTTATGAGATTGAGTGTAAGAAATAGGAGGATTTTCCCACAAAATCCACTAAAATGGTGTCTTAGAGGTGTGACGTGATAGAAAAGGTCTCTACAAATGATTAATGAGATATGGTAATTGCCCATATTCATTTAATTCTCACCAACTAAAAATATAAATCTTTTACAAGCCACCATTGATTAGATCAAGTAGTTGCAATAGTGGTTGTATTGTTAACAGTGTTAGTTGAAATCCAATATACTTATTTTTACATGTTGCAGAAATATGACCCAAAAGATTGGCCTCATATGATTAAGGAAAAATTTCAAGTCCAAAGAAAACATATTTGCATTCTATCACAATTTCTATAAGGTTTGAATGACCTTTAGATACTTGAAATATTCCATCTAGGGTAAAATATCTTTTATCGAGCCACATGGGGAGTCAACATCCTTGTCTCTTTGGTCTTTGCAAAATTTTAACCTGCTATTTGATCTACACATCAAATATATGTCCATTTCACTTAGGGATTCCTACAAACAATTTACTTAATTTATTTTCTTTCAATAGGTTCATGTAGAGAAAAGCATTTGAAATGCCAATCTCATAATGCACATAAGATTTGGCCAATTCAGATGGAAAGTTTCACTGAGAATGTCACAAGAAGTGACATTAACATGATGTTGGTAGTAGACTAGAAGCTTCAAATAAGGTGACATCAAGATGATGTGAGCAATATGGGATGACATTAGCATGACATCATCAATGAATCGATGGGGGATAATGAAATGGGAGAGGTTTGCGAATGACTACCTAAATTGAATGGACTTTGGAAATGAAAGTTCAGATGGATGGGAAAGGTCCACAAAAGGAGTGATGTGGAGAAAATGAAGTGAATCAAACAATTACACTTGAAATGAGGTCACTTGGGAAATTTTGTAGAGATAAAGATGACTTCATCAAGAATGAATGTGGGAAGATGGGCTCCATCCACCCACAAAGATTTACTTAGCCAATTTGGAAGTTGACTGCACTTGCAAGAAAAATGGTTGTAAGTGAAAATGTAGAAAAGACATCGGCAAGGGAACAGGGGAAGTTTAGATGAAAAATCCCACAAGTTTGGATGAGCACATATTTCCCCCAAAGTGGGAAAAACTAAGTGAACCAAATTAAGAACTGAACAGTGGAAGTTCTCTTGACCATAGAAATCCCACAAGACCTATACTTAGTATTTTTTCATCATTCAAAACTTATTGCAGAAATTTCCTACTCAACTAGGCATTCATAGAGAAAACCAACCGAACTACACCTTGTAGGGAATCAGGCTCAATTCATATGGAAGGATCGGGAGATATAAGGAATGAAATGAGGCCTCCAATAGTATTCACTTGCTAACCCCAACATTGTGGCATAGTCAAGTTGGCCCCACAATACACAAAACACAAATATGTTTGTTACCACAGTTAGACTACTCTCAAATTACACTTTTTGCAAGAATGCATATATTTTCGGTATAGTCCAATGGTGTTAAGTTGACCAAAATTGAGAGATATTAATGTGGAGGGACTCCATATCCACTTTTAGGTCCAAATGAAACATTTGTAGGTACCATGAACTCTAAGAGATACTCTATTATAGTTTGATAGTTTTTCTCTCAAGGCTCTTAAGAGTACACCAAAAATAATATAGCTTGTAAGAATTTGGAGACCTTGTTGGTATTCCAAAATTTTGTCTCTTTGTGTCATAGTTTTCCTAGAAGTATAACCAATCTAAGATATCAATCATGGATCATTTTCTTTCAAAATTTCTTAGCACCCATGGATAGAGTATTGAAAATTAGGCTCAATCACTTTTTGAAGTAATAACTTTCACCCCTTAGGATATTTTTCAAAACTTCAAAAAGTGATTGAGCCAAATTTTCAATATTCTATCCATTGGTGTTAAGAAATTTTGAAAGAAAATGACCCATGATAGATATCTCATATTGTTATACTTTTAGGGAAAATATGACAAAGACACAAAAGGGACACAAAATTTTGGAGTAC
>VDFB02286268.1:0-29225 GCA_007258455.2 Sequoia sempervirens | reverse complement strand
ACTATGCCATTTAGTATTTTGGAGTATATGAAGAAGGTCAATGTTAGCATGTCAATATGGGATTCCTTGTCACTCCTTGGTCAAAAAGGCCTTGTCCAATACCACCTTATCTAGTGAAGCTTCAAAAGAACAACCTAGTGTTGCAATTGCCAATACCCCTCATGATAAGAGTGAATAGTAGACTAAGCTTGTCAAACCACCTCTATTTTATGTGTCTTTAATCATTGGTCAACACCTTGTTCATAACTGCATGATTCAATCAGGGGCCAGTAGTTCAATGATGCCTAAGCAGATAACTGATAAATTAGGATTGTCATATGAACCCCTTGCCAAAGGAGTGGTTTAGTTAGATGGGACAACCATAAACACAGTTGGAATGGTTAAATATTTGGGTCTTACCTTGCATGCTTTTTTGAATTTCACCATACCACAGGATATACATGTCATAGATTTGCCACCATATTTTGTTGTATGCCTTTCCAAGGATTTCACTACAAAGTTAGGAGGGTATTTATCTTTTGATTGGTCACATTTATTATTTAGGACAAGGTATAGCACTAGGGTCACTATAAAATCAAAACCTATAGCCAAGGAACATGTAGAACTATATGTTCCTATTGTTGTTAATGCTAATCTCACCATTCATGAACAAGAACAACCTATTGTCGAAGAATCTAACACCCATGTAGAACACATCCTTGACTTGCTTTTAGATGAATGGGTAGTTGAGAACCATGAAGTAGATCCTTTTAATCATGTGGAAGAAGCTAGAATGGGAATATACATGATTCATGAACAAAACCTAGCTGCCCCTAATCTTGAAAAAAGTGAAAAACAATAGTATGGGTAGCATTCTAATGAGCTTTGACAGTTGTTTTTTGATGGGTCAAGAAGTAGAAATGGTGTTGGTGGAGGTTCTATGCTTGTTTCTGATAGGGAAAAGTAGGTTTTGATGGGACCTGAAACCCATTACAAGGCAAATATGTTGCAAGAAAAATAATCAACAAACCAAACCACAACCCCACAACAACAACCTACAAGCTACAACAAACAGGTTTTGAAAGGACCTCAAACCCTAAGCCAAGATTTTACAGGGACCTAGAACCCAAAGGTTTTGAAGGGACCTTAAACCCGTTACAACCAAGTTTTGGAGGGTACCTTGAACCTAACAACTTACTCATAACAATTTCCATCATATTCCTATGATGCACCATAACAAGCAAAACCAAACTCCCCACCTCAATAGGGAAGTTGGAGCGAAAACCAAAGCATTAAAACCCATCAGCCACCATACAACTCCAACCTATCGAAACATCCAACCCAATCTCCTCCTCAAATAGAGAGGGCTCCCCTCTAATGGAGAGGAAGAAATACGAACCCTTACCACCAAATCCAACACTCTCCCGCACTCACAAGTTCCACCTCAATAGAAAAGAGCAAAAAGGAGTTTCCACCAAGTCAACAGTAAACACCTCCACCTCAAGAGGAGAGAGCTCCACCTCAACAAGAGCTAACTTCACCTCCATAGAAGAAAGAACTTGGAAGAAAGAAAGGATTCAGGAAGTAAAGGTAGTCATAACCTCCTTTGGCTTGGCTAGAAACCATAAGGCCACCTTAGCATCCTTCAACATAAAAATCATCTAGGTGTTCAGGAAAAGCATGAAAACCAACACAACCATCATCCAATGAACCAAAAAAAGCTTGGAGCAATACCATATACAAAAAAAAACCTGCTGCCAACACATTGCTCCACACCAACAAGTCCTCCGAGCAAAAGCTATGAAAACCCAACAAAGAAATTCCAAAAAGGAAACAAACCCCAAAAGACGAAAAATCTTCACAGCCCAAAGGGGGTTCACAACAGAGCACCAATCCAGACACAGAAGTTGGAACATAACACAAAGCATACAATAATAGGCCTCGAGAACCAAATCCATTAAAAGAAGCCAAGGAAACAAAACCCCCTCGACCAAACCAACGAAACACCAAAGAGAAGGAACCAACCACTCCATAGATGCACCCATGACAAAACTCAAATGCGCGCAACCTCCAGATGTCCCGCCCATTGCTCCCTACTATGCTTGTTTCTCCTCAAGGTGAGAAGTATTACTAAACATTTAGATTTTGTTTCAGTTGCACTAATAACACTGTTGAGTATGAAGCTCTCATTCATGGCTTGGAATGGGCGAGGAAAAGAGGTATCAATTGTTTGTAAGTGTTTGGGGACAATGAGTTGATTGTAAATAAGGTAAGAGGTATCGACATAACTAAGAATGATTTACTTAAGTCTTATAAGCACAAAGTATGGGATACGATAGAGGAATTTGATGCCTTTAATCTATTGTCCATACGAAGAAGCCAAAATAAGTATGTTGATAGGTTGGTTGCTATAGGATTTGAGTATGATATCCCAAAAGAGATTAAAAATGTTAATGAAAATCAACATATTAAGGTGGTTGTAAGGCCATCAATTCCTGACAATGATGTGCATTGGCAAGTTTTTGACAGTGACAAACAAATTATTAACTTTTTGATTGAAGAAGTCGAGTTTTCAGCTAGTAATCAGCAAAGGTTGCAACAACAGTTTGGTGATCAAATTCTATAGCTGAAGTCAAATAAGTTGCCAAAGGGATTGGTGACCTTAGAGTCCATTTTCAACACAGATGACCAAGTAAGAAAAGATAAGTCCAACATGTTGGCTAAAGAGGAGCATTATGAATCTATTGAGATTTTCAAAGGTAAACTCCTTAAACTTGGCAAGGTTTGTACTAAGGAAGAAAGAGATGCATTTGTTTCAATTTGTTAAGAATATGACCACATCTCTTGCTCATTCTTTCCTAAGGAATTTTTCCTTATTCCAGACTGTATATTATCCATATAAACCATGTTTTTATTAATTGCCATTGATTATTTCACTAGGTGGACGAAAGCTGTGGCATTAAAAGAAGTCAATGAAAGTGTTGTCCTAAGTTTTTATGAAGATTTGGTGACAAGGTTTGGTGTTCCTGAGTCTATTATTTCTGATAATGCCTTGGCTTTTGTGGGTATAAAGTTGAGTGAATGGGCTATCAAGAATGGTGTTTACTTGAGTACTCGTCAAACTATTATCCTCAAGGTAATAGTTTGGTTGAGTCAACAAACAAGAACTTAATAAGGATCATCAAGAGGACTATGGAGGATAACATAAGAACTTGGCACACCAAGTTAAAATCTACCCTATGGGTGGATAGAATTACACCTAAAAGTTCCATTGGCAACTCTCCTTATATGTTGGTGTATGGAAAAGAAGTAAGGCTGCCCTTGTTAGTTGAACTTCCAGCTCTTGAGTTGGTTAATCAGCTGGAAATGTTAGAGGTGGAAAACCCAATGGAAATCAGGTATGCACAACTATTCAAGTTAGAAGAAATCAGAAATAAAGCAATGAAAACAATGGAATTGCATCAAAATCAGGTAAAGAGATCATTTGACAAGTGGGAAGCTCCTATAGTGTTCAAAGAAGGTGATGTAGTTCTTAAGTGGGATGAAATTAAGAGCAAACCTAAAAAGCACACAATGTTTGATGCAATGTGGAGTGGACCTTACATCATTTTTGAGTGTAAGCAACATAATGCTTTCCAGTTGTCCAACATGGAAGGTGAAGAAGTGCCAATCTCAATCAATGGGATTCACCTCAAACATTGTTTTTTAGGTAATGATTAATCTTTTGTACATATTATATTAGGTTCTTTGAGTCAATAAGTGTCATTGCACACGTAGGTTTTAGGCATCTTTCCATTCCTCCAAGTGTTGATGCATAGTTGGTTAGTTGGTTTCAATCTAGTTTTGAGTCTCTTTAGGTGGGTTGGGTGAGTTCGAAGGTGTTAAGTACTGTTTTGAAGTGCCACAACAATGTACAAGGTTTGATTTTTAGTTTGTTTTCCAAGTTTCCCCATGACTCCTATGCCCAATGGATGGTTTAAGGAAGTTGGTCACTAAGTTTTAGCAGGCAAAACTCCATTAAAGGTCGCTAAAGATGTTGACACTTTGTTTAAAAAAAAATGTTTTAGAACATATTGTTAGGTGTTTAAGGAAATTTTTTATGGAAAATGTTTAAAAAGCAAATGAGAAAGTGTTAACGTGGTAAAACAAGCAGCAAAATAAGAAAAGTAAGGAAATTTTTGACTTAGTCATTTTCTTAGGCGCCAAGAGAGAAAAAAAGGAAAAGGAATGGGTTACTTTTTCACCCCTTATGTAGTAGGTTTAGGGTTTTTGTCTACTATTTGAATGGAACCAACCCTCTCCAGAGGTTCTTTTCCATTTAGGTGACCCACAGCCTGAAAAAGTCCCCATGTTTCACTAGTAGGCTGAGTTTGCAAACTCAGCTAGGGTGCATATTTAGTGATAACAAGATGAATTAGAATTTATTTTCCTTGATTAACATAATTAGACTATGCTCCCTAATATGAAAATGCAAGATTTTGACAATTGATACACTATAATAGAGATTTGCAAGCATATCTGAGAAGGGAAAAATATTGTGCACCTATCCTATAAATTTGAATTCAGTCACTATAGGAGGACATAACCACCCAAGGGCGTCTCTGTCCTTATAGGGCTATTCTAGATCTATTTTTGTAGTCCTCTGATGTTGGATCTAAGTTTCCAATTCCTACTTGTGAACTTGTAAGATCATTATCGAATAATTCTCTAGGTGGGTTTTCGTGAGTTGACAAGGTGTAGGGTTTTGAATGAAACAATGAATAAACGATCTTCAAACTTTCTTCAATCTTCTCCAAACCTAAAAATTTCACATTCAAAGAGAGAAGAAAGGATGTGCCATTTTAGGGGCTTTCCTTAAGCAAACCTCGTGCCAGTGTTTCCATTTCCACAATGGCAATGTCATTGATAGAAAAGATAAATGATAGGAAGGAATGATGAATCAATAAAGTGTTGCAACTCACCAACCTTTAGTGGCTTCCTTGAAGGACTAAATTCATGCACAACACCTCAAGGTCTTGGATCTTGCTTGCTTGATTGCTTGAATTTCTTGGAGACATACAAAAGGGTTAGCCTTCACAAATAATGATAACATGAACATACATAAACTCACATAGGATTTGACATGATATTTGGATCTTGAATTGCTACAACAAAGCTCTGAAATATGGCTCTTGACTTGCTTGATAGTGCTCTTGATAATAATTTTCACCTCTTGATTCTTGTTTTTTATTTCAAATGATGCAATAACTAGGTATTTATAGGCATTTATTCAATTTACCACAAATTAGATCCCGATAGTCGACATTTGCAACTTGAATTGGAAATGACAAAATATTGACACCGACATATTCAAATTTGGGACCAAGCAAAATAGGGGGACGTTAGCACCATAAGGCATCTCTATCCTTGCCCTATTTTCCAAGAAATAAGGTGTTGGGGACAAAGTACTAGATGAATGCATTTGTTTGATGCTCACAATTTATCAAAAAATGGTAAAATAAGCCTTGAAATGCATAATTTAGGAAATTAGGGGTTCAATTAGGTCCAATAATTGAAGGGGGAGCAAAATATAGTGTGAAATTGTCATGGGTGATAATTTTCAATGCTACAATTTTAAAAAAATACTAGTTGAAATGTATCAAAAATTGCACATAGACATTAAAAATTGGCCTAAGTGTAGGTATAACATGACATCTAGACCCAAAATAAGGAAAAAATTAGGGGTCAAAACTAATAAATTAGATGTTTCTATCACTTATTGTTAGCTCTATGATAGAAAAAATAGAGTTTATATGCTTCTCACAATTACTAAGAGACTCCTGGCCATACACCAAATGTGTGGTCCAAACATTGAGGAGGACTAACATTAAAATTTTACAACTAAAATTATTTTAACAGTCCTAAATCATGAAAGATAGCTAGAAAAAAATGAAATGAAAATTAGTGTTTATGTGATGAGCGGGTGATCAAATTTAAGGCTGAGGGTAATGACCAATTAGATCCTAAAGTGCATATAAGTAAATGCACATCCTATAGTGGATATTAAAGGATGCATGATATAATAGTTTGAATTTAAACTTATCATTCTTTAACTCCTTCCCTCTAAGAAAATTTAAAAGTTTAGATGACTAAATAATCTTTTGAACTTTTTAAAGGTTTTATGAGGGTTTGGGAGGGTTTTAAGGGCTTAGAAAAGTGCAGAGGATTGATAATAGTAAAGAGAGAGTTTAGGATATTCAAGAGGGGTTATAGAAGCCTACTTAAGTTAAAAAAGGAACCTTAATTAATATTTAACTTGAAACATATCTTACTTAGTCCCATTTAATCAACTCTAAAACCACTTCAAGGGAGTTTTGGAGGAAGAATAAGAGTGCAAATATCAAACCAAACCTTTAATGATGTATCATAGACCCTCTTCATCCAAAGGTCGCCAAATATTATCTAATGTCTAGTTATAATGTAGGAAAAAGATCAAACTATATTAAGATACCATAATCATGAAAATACCAAACACATAGTCGACACACCTTTTGTACTTGCATAATATGTACTCATAAAATATGAAGGGTATGACCATGTTTAGAAATAGAACTAATCCTAGGGACTACCTATGTGAACCCCAACCTTGGTACCTGCAAAACAAAGAGAATAAACACCTCAAGTTAGATATTGCAAGCCAAAATAAGAATTCCCCATGAAATCCATTTACAAATTCAAAATAGGAAAGAAAACAATGAAGAACACAATAGAAATGATAAGCTAGATTGAATCCTAATTTAAATATGCAAACTCATGATCCCATGGGGGAATTGGTGCCAATTTGATGTGAAAATTGGCCCTTTCCCAATTCCTAAGATGCAAGCTTCAAATGTTGAAGAGATTGATCCACTTTGTTGATGAAGAATGAAGACTCCAAACCAAAAATCTGCAAAACCTAGTTATGACTCAATGATAATAGATGGAATTCAAGAGATATTTGAGCATGGTAACTTTGCTTGGATTGTGGATGAAATTGTGGAGGATTTGATGATGAATAAAGCTTTCCATTTATAGATTATTTTGATGAGGGATTGGCCAAATGGATGAATGTGAGATTAAAAACAAACCAATCAAATGGTTCCACTTGTCAACTTGCCATAGGTTGAGGGATGTGCAAGATTTGGGAAATGTGCCCAAGAGAGGGAGATTTCAAATTTGAAAATGAGAGTTAATGCTTAGTTTGACCTTTGCAAGGGACATGTAAGAGCCATGTAAGAGCTCATAAATGACTTGTTGGATGTACATGTCCACTTGTTTTGAATTCAAACTTGAGGAATATTCCCCATAAATGCCATGTTGATGGAAAATGTTGATTTAATAAATCAATAAATTGATTTATTTGTGCAAGTGGGATTATCTAGAGGATGTGATGGGTGGTTAGGTTAGGCTAATTAGGATTAGGTTAGCTTAATGATGATTAGGATGATTTTGACTTTTATGACTTAAATATTTGATTTATTTAATCAGAAAAGGATGGAATATGCATTATGATTTAATTAAATGAATGTTTGATTTATTTGATTAAAAAGAACAACCTTAGGAATGAACTTAATGAGTTTAATTTATCCGATGAATGGATGAAGGTGAACTTGATTAATTAAATGAGCGGATGCATGTGAAGCTTGGTTTACTTGATGAATGCATAATGTTAATTTTGCATGTCTACACTACCAAACCACTCAAGATTCAAAATCATCTAGATATCTAAGAAGATAACTCATTTATAAATGACATCACACATGAATACTTAAGAAAAGCCGAAAGATCAATTGAACCAAGGGGTGAATCATGAATTCTTGAAATGTGTGTCATATAATAATAATTTAGAGGAAATATCTAGGAATCAGTGAAATGAATTTGTATTAACTTAAAATCCATACAGGAATATGCTACGCCCTTAATATTATAGTACATCAAGTTATGAATAGTCGACTTGTGGCTATCTTAACTCCTAGTTAGGTCATATTATCATTATTGTATTGTTATTTAGTTGATTAGGTTGGCCTAGGGCTTATATAGGGTTATATAAGTCAGTCTGGGTGATATCCTAGGCATAAATAGGTATATATAGGAGGTTGTGAGTCCTATTTCATCATCATATTGTGAATTGTGTTCTCATTGGAGATATTTGGAGGTTTGAACCCTCAAAGTGGCTTGTTATTCTTAGTTATTATCTAGTATTTTCAACATATTTTCTATCATATTCTTCTATTGTGCAAGTTATTTCATTACAAGTGGTATTAGAGCATGATCTTGGCATCGTTGTGACAAGGCATTTTTTCAATTTTAGAGGTCATTTTGTGAAAATCATATCTCCCAAATTATAACAAATTGTTGTCTAATTTTTAAAAGGGTTTTTGAAGGACATTTTCAAAAAGCTAAAATCTAGATTTTAGAAGAACTAGAGCAAAATTGAGCGAGTTATTGCAGAATTAGGGTTTCTCCCCAATTTATTTGGAAAAAACATATCTCCCACATATTGATGAATTGGTTTATGATTTTTGTACATTTTTTGAGATATCTTAGAGAAAGATACAGTCCAATTTTCATAGCAATTGAAGCAGAAATAATTGATTTATTAGGAAATTAGGGTTTTCAAAAAATTCACTCTCAAGGATGCAAATCACCTAATTTTTGGGAGATTTTTCTATTGGAGTGTGACCTAGGCCCTCGTAAGTCAGTGAACTTTTCAAATTATTTTTAATTTATTTGTGTGATTTATTGCAAAATTATTTTCTACCATCATGACGAGGCCTGCAACAAGAGGCAAAAAGAATGCTACCACATTGGGGAAATCTTCAGAGAATGAGGGGGTAGAAAATGAGGATTTTAACCATAAGGATGAAATAAACAAAGTCTAGGGTTATATTTCATCATTAGAGAAGAAGATTGCAGAAGAAATTGGTGAATTGAAATCACTTATTTAAGGTATGAAGTTTAAGGGTGAAGATTCACCTCGTAAGGTGGAAGATAATACTTTTGTTGGACATGAATTCCTTGGATTTGACTTTGATTTCAAGAAGGATCATTCATTTAATAATCATATGCCAAGGCAATTCATACCTAAGTTAGATATGAGAGTTTGATGGCAAGGATCCAACAAATTGGCTATGCCAAATGGAGCAGTTCTTTGATATTCATCATGTTCCTAGTCAACAAAAGGTGGCTATGGAATCATTATACCTAGAACCAAATCAATTTATTTGGTATCATTGGTTATGTGATGAGAAGAGAAAAAAGGGTTGTGTGGTCACATGGTCAATTTTTCAAGAGGAACTTGCTACTGATTATGGAGATAACTTTATGGATAACTACTTCTGCCAACTCACTAAATTAAAGAAAACAAGCACAGTGAAGGATTATATTCATCAATTTCAAACCCTTTCTCTAAGAGTAGAGAATGTGGTAGAATAAAATATGAAGGAACTATTTTTAGGTGGTTTAAAGGATCACATAAAATATAAAGTATGATTGTTCCAACCACAATCCTTATCACAAGCAATAGTAATGGCAAGACAAGCGGAGGAGAAGTTTTTGGCTAGTAGGAGACAAGGGAATATAAATTTTAGTGAAAGGAGATCTCCTACACATTCACTACTACAACCTACTAGGTTGAATCCATAACAAATTGAGGAGAAGAGAGCAAGATGGTTATGTTTCAATTATGACAACATATATAGTTGAGGGCATAGATGTAGTGAAAAGAAATTGCTTTATATTGAAGGATCGAGTGAGGAAGAAGAGGAGGAAACGATATTAGAGGGTGATAGGGATTTAGATGATGAATCACATGATTCCCAACATATCATTTCTTGTCATGCACTCTCTGGTTTTAGTGCCCCTCATACTCTCAAGGTAGTTGGATTCTTAAAGAAGCAAAAAGTAACTGTGTTGATCGACTTAGGTAACACTCATAATTTCATCAACAAAAAGTTGGCTACTCATCTAATTTTTTTTGTATATCTAGCACCAAAATTTTAAGTCTCGATTGTAGATGGTGGTACTATCAATTGTTCTAGAAAGTGTCATAGCATTAAATTATCCATGAGAGATTATCACCTTGATAGCCCAATGTATGCTATCTCCATGGGTGTAGCATATATTATTTTGGGAGTATAATGGCTTGCTACTTTGGGAACAATTGAGATGAACTTCCAATTAGAAGGAAAGATAATAGAGATAAGAGGGTTGAAGGCAAAGTCCCCACAAATAGTTAGCTCTCATCAAATGTAGAAGTTGCTTAAGAAAGGAGTTGATAGATCTATGGACCAATTATGTTCATTAGAAGTGTCTCAATCTAATGCTCCCACCCATCCACATTTACAAGCAATAATTAAGCATCACTAAGTGGTTTTTGGAGATATGCCTAATTATCAGACATAGCCAAAGTGCTTACTCCTCACTTGTGGTGATGGTACATAAGAAGGATGAAACTTGCTACATGTTTCTGGACTATAAAATGCTCAACATGTACACCATCAAAAATAAGTTTCCTATTCCAAGCATTGATGATTTTCTAGATGAATTAAATGGAGCTATGTATTTTACAAAGTTAGATCTTAGATCCAGTTATCACCAAGTTCGAATTAAGGAAGAAGATATTTGTAAGACAACATTTAGGACTCATGAGGGCCATTATGAGTTTTTGGTGATGCCATTTGGTCTTACCAATCCTCCATGTCTACATTTCATAGTTTGATGAATTATATCTTTAAAAAGTTCTCGAGGAAGTTTGTATGAGTGTTTATTGATGATATATTGATTTATAGCAAGACATATGAAGAAAACTTGCAACATGTAGATCAAGTATTACAAGTTCTTGACGAGCATCAACTCTCTGCTAAGCCATCTAAGTGTGCTTTTCGTCTTAATGAGGTGGAGTACTTGGGACATATAGTTTCACTTGAAGGAGTGAAGGTGGATCCTAACAAAATTAAGGCTATCATGGAATGACATATTCATAAAATCATGAAGAAATTGAAGGGTTTCTTGGGGTTGACTAGATACTATCAAAGATTTGTGAATAATTATGGTCATATAGTAGCACCCCTCACAACTTTATTGAAGAAGGATTCTTTTCATTGGAATGAATCTGATAATTCAACATTTGAAATATTAAAGGAAGCTAAGTGAACAACTCCAATACTTGTCACTCCCAATTTCACAAAAGATTTTATTATGGACTATGATGCTTTAGGAAATGGTATAGGCACAATTCTGATGTAGGAGGGTCATCCCATTACTTTTGAGAGCCATCAATTAAAGGGTAAGAATCAACTCAAACCTATTTATGAGAAGGAAATGCTAGCTATTCTTCATGTATTAAAATAATGGAGGCTTTATCTAATGGGTAGACACATCAAGGTTAAGATAAATCGTGATAGCCTAAAATATTTTTTGGAACAAAGATTATCTTCTGAAGAACAACAAAAATGGGTTACTAAGATGTTGGGATATGATTTTGAGATTGTGTATAAGAAGGGGAAGGAAAATATACTTCAAATTTGGGGATATGATTCCCTAATGCTTTCGGTTGGGGTCAATGTAGCTCCATTATATCAAGAGAAAGGTTATGAAATCTATCTGTGCTTGAGATAGCCTTGAATGACAAACCCTCCTTCCATCAATGTCACCAAACTCAACTCACTAACATGTTGTATACATCTTTTCAATATATTTTGATTCAACATATGAATCAACTAAGAAAGAAATGAATTTGAGAGACATCTTACAAATCATGAACTAAATGTGTGCATGTTGCAAAAAATAATGTTTATTTCAACTTATAATTTTTTACGAAATAAAATTTAACACAACAAATTAAAATTAAAAAATTATATACAATCCTAGAAAACATTAGTTACATTAGGCAACCACTTTGGTTGGGGTACACATAGCTCCATTACTTCAAGAGAAATTTTATGAAATCTAGCCATATATTTTAGATAACCTTAAATGACAAGAAATCCTTACATCAATGTCACCGACCTCAAATCAATACCACATCGTCTATGTATTTTTAACAAATTATGAATCAACATACAAATCAAATAAGAAATATGTAAATTGAGAGTCATATCTTATAAATCATGAACTAAATGTGTGCAAGTTGAAAAATACATGTATTTTTTGTATAAAAAAAATTGTAACTCAATAAATCAAATCTAATAGTTTCTATTCAATCCTACAAAAACATAAAAATTAGGAAGCTACATTAGTTAGGGTGCACATGGCTATGATAGATCAAGAGAAAGGTTGTCATATATAGCCATGCCATTGAGATAACCTTCAATGACAAAATCTCCTTTTATCAATTTCACCAACCTAAAATCAATACCACATTGTCTACATCTTTTCAACACAACATGAATCAACTAAGAAAAGCCTAAATTTGAAAGACATCTTAGAAATCAACCTTAATTTGAAAGGCATCTTAGAAGTCATCAACTAAAATTTTCTAAGTTAAAAAATACAATGTCTATTTCAAGCTGTAAAATTATTTACAAAATCAAATCCTAACACAACAAATTAAATCCAATAATTTCTATACAACCCTACAAAGCATAAAACTAGGTAGCCACTTCAATCAAGACTACTCTTGGATGTATAGATCTTCAATGCATCAAGATAAATGTTGTGAAATCAAATAGGGGTTTCCATGGAAGAGGATGGATGTCCAAAGGTCTTCTTTTATTTTGATTCAAAAATAAAATGAGACCTTTGGACACCCACAATTTCCCAAGAACAACTTGATGGGTTATACATACGAGCAATAGGTTTTAATTATAGAGGTCTCATTTTATTTTGTATGGAGAATAGTCTCTACATTGGATATTAGGAATGTTTTAAATAAACACAAATGCATATCTTTGAAAGTGATTAATTTAACGAGATATACAAACCCAATTGGTTTTACCTACAAGAGAATCTAGAAGAAGATGTTCTCAAGACCTAGAGGACTCCATGAGAGACATTAAGGATATCCAGGTGAAGCAATTTCACGAAACTCACAAGTAAACCCTTGCTTATGTAGTATGAAACAAAAATATTCTACCATAAACTTAAAGTGTGACACAAGGTTAAAGTTGACAATAGTGTGCCCTATTTCATTCTTCCTACATTGTTCTAGTGGATTGAGGTAGGAAGAATGAGATAAGGTATGACATGGTTAAATTTGTTGACACGAGTAGAAATCTAATTTACAATTCAACAACACATCTCAACATTTCCCATTTCTATAGAGCAGAAAAACCTACCTAGAAGAGTTACAATTAGTTGCAACTTATTTTTGGCTTTTGGATACTTAGAACTCATCCCTCACAATTTGGGAAATTCATTTGCAACTCATGCCTCATGAAGCTAGTGGAGCCATTTGTAACTCGTTCATCATGAAGTTGGAAAAGTCATCTTCAACTTGATTTTAATTTCTCAAGTTAAAAAAAATAATGATAATACTTGAAATCTATAAATAATTGAAAGTTCTAGTGAATATGGGCCCCATAATGGTAATGGTCAAAAAGAGGGTAATAGTTGGTACTTTATCATGATAGAAAACGTTAAGGAAAAATATTAAATACTGTTTAAACACAATGGCTATTGTGGGTATAATCCCCGATGCTATTTTGTATAGTGAATATGGTAATACATATTATTTTGTATGGATGCTTCCGTAATACAGGTGGTTAACTCTAACTTAAAAATAGACGATAAATGACAAACATTTCTAAAATACTTTTAAGAATGACTTTAAATTCAGTGATACTTTTTAAGTCATGAGACATCTGCATAAATTAAGTTTACCACTTTTAGCCTACCAGTTAAATAAGTATCTTAATTATGATGATAAGTGTTCCCTTAGTGAGGAGCACTAGATGCATTGCATACATCAATGGTTGATATTAAAAGGACAACCAACAAACAAATTATAACCATATAATTTATAATAAATACATGATTATAACATGGAATCTTGTCATGTTGTAAATCCATATTTATGATATATATGAAATTTTTTCTTACATTTATTACATTTTATGAAATGATTTTATTTAAATAGTCACATATAATGGAGAACTAGTCAATAAGATCTTGAGCTTATATTTATTTATCTATTTAATATAAATTTCTTAGATGACAATAAAAACTCTATTTAGTCTTTACATGAATAAACTCATTCCGTTTAACTAATTTGTTGAATTTTGTCATCATTGATCAAATATGTGAATTATTGTATTGTTACTTCCAAGTTAGTAAATGCTGTTAAATTATGTAAGTGTTTGTATTTTATGAAAATTTATGATAATTTATAACTTATTCATGATTACCATATTTAGAATAAATGCATAATAAATGATATAAAACTATTTCAATGAATATGATTTTTATATAATTTTCATTATTCTTATATTTAAGGTTTTATTTCATGGAATATTGTTAGATGAATTCATGATCATTTAATTCTATGTGTGTCTTAAATTTTTTTGGATCAAAATATATTAAATAAATAATGTTCTAGGCTTATGTCACCTACAAGAATGTTGTAGTAATGAATATGTAACATGACTTTTCCTCTATTTTATCATATTAAGAACGTGTAGGAATATACAATAGAACTATCTTACTACCATTGTTTCTTTATAAGTGTAAGAGAATGATTAAATTCTTTTAACAATAAACAATATAATACGTTCATTTAATAATTACACAATTAGAAATTACAAATGGATAACATATTATTATTGAGAGAGATTCTTTATAAGTGCAAGAGAATGATTACATTTAATAAGTGCAAGAGAATGATTAAATTCTTTTAATCATGCAACCTATTCATTCAATCATCACACAATTAAAAGTTACAAATAGATAACATGTACTTTTTCTTATTTGTAGAGAGAGAGAATTGAATCATTATTACAATAAATAGTTTATAAGAAGATAGCATATGATTTTTCTTGTGCTAATTATTTCATTTATTAAGGATTGTATGTTTGCTCAAAATAGTTATTAAACATATTTTTATTTTCTTGAAAAAACATTGGTAGAAACCATTACAAAGTCTTGAGATTTTTTGAAGAAATCTTGTATGATATTATTTTTGTAAAAAATAAATTATGTGATTTTATGTTTATTTTCATAGTAAGTAACATCTTTGACTTGATAATTCTAAAAATATCTTTATTTTTATCAAATTATATAAATTTTGGTGAGAGATTCACTATTTTTTATTCCAACATAAATATCCTCGATAAAGTGGGCACATGCACTCTCTCTTCCAACCAACTTACTATCATGAATGCTTAGAGTAAACCACTTCTCACACTATGGTACAAGGTATACACCATTTCTATATTTTGTTCCGCATATTTCTATTATTTAATGGATTGTGTGGTTGTATACCTTCCTTTGCAACTTCCTAATCTACACAAGAGATGGGAAAGCTATCTTAATAATAATTTGGATGGTCTTAAACCCCTCTTAATTGTGATGAGTTTTAATTTTACCAACAAAAGAGTGTCACCTTATTTTTTCTTTCTTTACTATCTTTGTAAGAATAGTTTTTTTTAATCTTCCAGTGAAAGGATTTTGTGCAAGTGAAATGCAAGTGTGGTGGCATGTGGATGATGCACATTAGAGATGCTTTTAGTTAGTGTATTGAACTTGACTTCAATCAAGCTTTCATAATGGATTTGGCTATCATGCTCAAACTTATCTCTTTGGTGACACTAACCTTCCTCATGTGAGATGATCACACAAATAATGCAATAACCACACCACCTTTCTCTATTATCCAACGCTAGAAAAAGTGACATACTTTATTTAAATTTTCTATATTTGTGTCCAACCTAAAAATTGTTTAGTCATGAAAATATTGACTAATAATTTGACTAACGTTATATTAATTTCATTCTTAGCTTTAGTATTCTTTGATGTTGTACTAATTTTATTCTCAACTTTAATATTCTTCAAAAAAATTTGAATGAGATTATTTTAATTTTTGTTGTCAATTTATAAATTTAAGATTAAAGTACTATTTTTTGAATGTTTCTTTTATTTAGCCATTTCTTGTCATTGTGTTAATCATGATACAAACATATCTGACTAATAGAGAGGTTTTATGCACAAGATGTTCCATCTCTTTACACTCTTCAATAGTGAAATAGTCATTATTTCATTCTTATCAAGTAATGGTCATTAATGAAGTCTATTTCTTTCCTAATATTGACTGAAGTGACATTCATCAAAGTAGCTCACATTCTTGAACAATGTAAAGGTGTAGATTCATTCTCAAGAGTTTGGAGTGTTTGTACACTATCAAGTATAAGAATTATTTGAGTCATTTAATGCATTTTTACATGGATTTTTTAATTATTATTATTTTTTTGCTTCTTTATGATAAGGATTGTATTTGTTTTTAGAAGGAATTATAGGTACATCACATAGAACAACCTACTTGTGACTAGTGAGATTTTCCTTCACTCAACTCATAATGAAAACTTTCATTCTATTAAGAAGTGTATTTCAATTCCAACACACCCTCTAAGGCACATTCATATTAAGATCAACGATGATACCAAATCCAAAATTTCATACATAATATAATTTAATACTCATAAAATTTCAAATGGGATAAATTTCATTTATGATATATGATTTTTAATTTTAATTATTTTCATACTCTTTTAAAATTAAAATTATTTTACTAACTTTTATCTTATAAACAATATATTTAATAAATTACATAATTTTAATATAAAATTAAAAATTTGACTAATAAAAAAATTCAAGCTGAAGTGAGACTATCGAAAAGAAGTTATAAAAGAGCTTGCCAGTCAAATAGCTAACCTCCGGGTCCCTGGACTAACCTGCCCTTCCTCTCGGAAAAAAAAACATAAAAATTCTAAAAAAAGTTCTTGTCCGAAGTCCAGAAAATTCCAAAAAATGTTCTTGTTCGAAGTCCAGGGATGAATTCTCCCCGCGAACAAGCAGTGCTTAATAATTAAGTTCGTCAAATCATGAATCGTTTTTAAATTTTTATACGAGATGGTTAAATCCTGTTGCGAGTGTCTGGATTGTGGATGGCAGTGCGAGGAGCGCTGAAGAATTTTCCACCCGATATTGAACCTGTGGTTTTGTAAGTTTTTCCCGATTGTGAATTCTAGGGTTTCGCGAATTACTGTTTTTATTGTTGTTAAACACGATATTGTTGATTTCTAGGGTGCAATGAAATAGCTTCATTGGCGGGCATTTGGATTCTTTTGTTCTGGTTTTTTTGAATATGATAGCGGTGAATCGTATTTTGCTCTAGGTCAGTGTTTTGATGTTGGCGAGTCTTTTTAGGTTAGGCTTTTGAGGGTTTGCTGCACCGAGGGGCGAAAATGAGCGTTGAGGGATGCGATGTTGGCAACGAGAGCTGCAATGTGGCCGTGACCAGGCAGCATGGTCTTGACGTTGTGGTTAATGATGAATCGAAGCCCAACAAGAATAATGACGCAGAAACCGGCGGTCATGTGGAAAACAGGGATGGCGAAGGCTGGGAGACTGCCAGCGAAGGTGAAAATGAAGACGAAATTCCTTCTGTCTCTGAAAACTATGAAGATGCCATGACAGAGGAGCAGCAGAAACAGGTCTTTTGCGAGTCTCTGGTTTAAATATCCCTTTGACGATATTTTTACTTTGTATTCTGATAGTGTGTGCCTAAAACTTAATTTTAAGTAGATATTTGCCTGTACAGAAGTTAAATATATGATTTGATTATAGAGTTGGTTACCATTTTTTTGGCTTTATGGAACAGAGGTCATTAGCGCAAGCTAACGATGCGAAAGCCGAAGGCAATCGATTGTATGGAGCAGGAGAATATGAAGCGGCATTGACACAATATGCAAATGCATTGGAAATTGCTCCAGATCATCCTATGGCAAACGAGATTCGTTCTATCTGTTATGCCAATCGTGGAATTTGTTATTACATATTGGTATGTACTACAGAAAATCCTTTGAGCGGAGATTTATAGGGTTTGTTTTATTTCAATCATTATAGGATCAGATGAAGTAGAGATGTTTGAAATGCATTCTGTTGCTTTACAAATAATTCCAACTTTCTTATTTCACTCTGAGATGCAAATTTTCATCGTAATAGGGGGCAATATCATATTAATTGGTAATAAAGTTTATTGATAACTTTTTATGGGGCTGTTATTTAGGTCCAGGAAACCCACCCAATGTCAGAATGTTATGTGAGAATCATCTTCCAATATTAATTTACTCTAGGAAAATTGGCTGTTTGTGGGAGTTGGTAGGAAGGAAGATTAATGTTAAGTACTTATAGAAATACAATCTAGAAACATGCTAGAACAGGAAGAAGTGTGTAATGTTCTGTTTTTGATTACATGGAGAAATATAATATTATTTTAATTATTTAATATTTTCCTCCAAATGCTAATTCAAAAGGAAATATTATTAATTAAATAATATTATATTTAAGGTGACTTATTAAATGCAAATTTAAAAATAAGTCAAAATTTAAAAAGAAAAGGAAATTTGAAGTCTCATAGAAGGCCAAGAGACAAGGCAAAGAAATAAAAGTTTTGAGGAGAGCTGATGGCAGGCATGTTTTGGTTGATTTTGGTTTTGGAGAACCTGGTTTTCAGGACCTTGAAGACGAAAACCCTCATGTTCTTGGAATTGGACGAAAACCCAATTTGACACTAGCAGAATCACTTCGATTTTGCAGTTGATATTAACGTTTCAAGTTGGAAATTTGTATAGTCCCTTATAGAGACAATTTTCATAGGGAAAAATATTAGTTTGTTTATTGGTTTGAATATAACATCTTTTCTTGTATCCGGTCGTGCAGTTTGAGGCTAACATCCGATTTAGAGTTTTTTAATTCTATTTTTGGTAGCAAGGTAATGTGTTGTTTCAAGAAACAACACTCAGTCTGTATTATCTTTGTGAAGACAAGGACTTCAAGGGATAATTATCAGAGGAGGGTCGAGTTGCATCCTGTTAGTATTGTTGATGTCTATTGGGGGGTTCTTGAATTAAATCGCTGCTTGAAATCTATTTTGGGAGCCGTTGTGTTATATCCTGAAATTGTCATGAAGTATATAGAGCCATGCATATTCCATTTGTGGCAAAACTCTTGAAAAAACATTGAAGTTTCAGGGGAGTCGAGTATTTTAATATAGCTGCCGTTTCTTTCTATGTACCGCCTTCTTAAATTGGAGTTGGGAGTGGCGGAGGTTGTATGATGATTAAAATATTCTCTTTATTAGTGCCGTGTTAATGTTGGAGTTGCAATTTAGAAGAGTTATCTTGAAGGATAGAGTCACAGGAAGAGTTGGGACAATAAAATAGAGCCACATTATATCTACTAGGAAAATTGATGGAGCTAGGAGTTTGATATTTCTATGTGTGGCGTCATTGATAATGGGAGGGAGAGCGGTTCATCTATAGACTCTGGTATTCTAGTCAAAAGATATTTAAAAATCCAGCTAGTTGTATGTGTAATTCAATGATCGATAGCTTCTGTTTAATTATCAAAGACATATGTTGAAGGAGTCGTCATTTGGATGACTGAGAGACAATATTTCATGTAGACTGGCCGTTTATGCTATGAAGTGGTTGAATTCAGTGAATAGAATTTGCAGTGCATTAATCCCATCGATTGAGTTATCATATTCTCTTGAAAGAGCCGGTTCATCTTCTCATGGCTATCGTGGAGTTGATTGAGAGTTTTTGAAGAACCATTAAGTGGTTGGCTGACAATCATTAGTCGTTTGGAGAGAAGATGGGATTCCTAGTTGAGGTGGAATATACATATATGTCTTTCTTCAATACTCGACAAACAAAGTTTAATATTCAATGTTACGTGTTGAGCTATATGCTTTTTGGGGTCATTGGTCCTTTCGATTAACTTGCTCAAGTGCAAGGAAGTATCATTTGCAATTTTGGCGTTCCCAAATTTGCCGTCTATTTTGATGTCTGATTGTGGTTCAACAAAATAGAGTTCAGGACATTTACTGTTCTTCAACTCTGTAATTCTGTTCAATGGAATATCTTTTTTGAATATAACTATTCTATTAAATGTATATTTTCATATGTGATCCATTGGAAATACATGAAAATTTATATTTGTTAAATAGGCATAGGACAACTGAGAGGGGGGTGTGAATCAGTTGTCACACAAATTCAAACTTAAAAACTTTATCACTTATCAATTCTTCATCCACACTATTCTGTTATTATTTTTAAGCATGAAATACAAATAGCAGAAAGTAAATCAATACAATGAACAAAAGATTTTTACATGGAAAACCCAATAAGGGAAAAACCACGATGAGGGTTAACTCACAATATAAAGATTATAAACTGAATACAGAGGCTCACTGCCCAGAAGAGGACTCATTGCCCAAATACAAAGGCTCACTGTCTACAAAGGACTCACTGTCCAACAAGGAGGTTCATTGCCTACTGATACAAAAGAGAACAAAAGATCCACCACTGTATTTAACACACTTTCACAGCCTTGAAAAATGAATTGCAAAAACCTTAATCTGACACAATAAAAATTGCTGTTACAACTCACTCACACACACACTTCTGCTCTTATGATTGTGGCTCACTTTTGTCACTCTGCATCACACTGTCATACAACTCCTTACAATTCAACTTGCTTTTATATCATTCTCAACCTTAGAAACATTTACCAAGGTTGGCCGCAAACAATCTATTTCAAAAATTCAAATTAGGTCGGCAACTCTAAATTCCTGCAATGGAAAGAAATAAGAGTGGACCAATAAAATTATTTTTCAAGATCAAAACATAATATTCTCAAATCAACCACACGCTTCCTTAATTAAAATTTTATTCTTCGAATGAAGTGTAAACACTAGGTCGGCCAAACCTAATGAAAACACAAATGAACAATGATGCACACGCTTCCCAACACAAAGATGACACGCGGACACCTCAGCACGCTTCAATACTCACAAGACTTCATTTCAAACTTCTTCAGATACGTCCGCAGCAAAACAATACACTTCGTACACTAGATCATCCGAACTATGTAAACTTGTACTGGAATAGAGAGTCATAACTTCCAGATGTCCAGTCTTCAACCTTCTTCGCTAGAATGCAAAGAACACCATTATAAGACAAATCCTAGATCCACAAGATTTGAAACAAACTAGCGGAGGACTGCGGAGCAGAAACATTTCTCCCAGTCCACAGAAGATCAACTCTGCCGGTGAAGCACACATACCGGTGGGCACAACTTTCACATACAATCTCATCAGAAGCTAAAACTCGGAATATATCATCATCAAATCATCATTAGCAAACCTCTAGAACCGCACAGGCATAGGATCAACACAGGAGAAACGTGGAGCACATACCGGAGCACAATCTGAACCTACTCACCACTTTGACTTCTTTCCTTTATTAATTTTCCAAAAGCACTTGGAAACTCATCAACACAACTCATCTGCAACTAGCTCTATGTACTCACAACATCTCAACAACATCCAAACTAGACATGTACAATCTGCAACATACTGAACAGTGTTGACATCAATGACAACATCAATGAGAACACCACCACACTAGCCCATACTTGCAACAATCTCCCCCTTTGTCATTGATGGTAACACAGGGTGTGAAAAACCATCAAAAACAACAAACTACACAATATTCCAGGAGAACATCTTCTCTTCTTCTGCAACTGTTTTTCACATACCTTTCTCTCCCCCTTTGACATCAATGGCAAAGAACAACTGCTTTGATTACTCCCCCTTAGGAGTATACCCATTCTGAAACAATGAAAACCTTTTCTACTCCCACTAAGGAGTAGACCCATTTATCAGTCCAGATAAATAAATAATCTGTGAATTCACTGGACTGATGCACCTTCACGTGCACTTAGTTCGGAGGGCCAACGACCCCCAACCTCTCCCTAAGATATTCAAAAGTATCCTTCGGAAGAGCCTTAGTGAATATATCTGCAATTTGCTCCTTTGTTGTCACATACTCCAATCTGACTTCATTCTCTAGTACCTTTTCTCTCAGAAAGTGATTTAATAGATATGTGCTTTGTTCTTGAATGTATAACCAGGTTCTTTGAAATATTTATTGCACTAGTGTTATCATATAAAATAGAAGTAGGCTCATCACATACCACTCCAATGTCCTTCAGAGTTTGCTTCATCCATAGAACCTGTGTGCAACAGGATGCTGTAGCAATATATTCTGCCTCTGCAGTAGATAAAGAAATCGAGTCTTTCTTTTTACTCAACCATGAAACTAGTCTTCCGCCAAGAAAGAAAGCACCACCACTGGTACTCTTCTAGTCATCTATACATCCAGCCCAATCAACATCTGTGTAAGCACTCAGAGTAAGTAATCAATCTTAGGATACCATAATCCATAATCTGGTGTGCCTTTAAGATATCTAAATATTCTCTTCACCGCTGTAACATGCGTTTCTTTAGGATCTGCTTGGAATCTGGCAACTAGACATACTGCATGCATAATGTCTGGTCTAGTAGCAGTAGGATACAATAGTCCACCAATCATTGATCTGTATTTGCTCTGATTAGTCTTAGCAGATACATCATCTTTGCTCAATTTACATCCGGTTACCATAGGAGTACAAACCGGTTTAGAATCCTCCATCCCAAACTTTTTCAACAACTCTTTTACATACTTAGATTGTGAGATGAATATCCCTTTGTCAGTTTGATTCACTTGTAGACCAAGAAAGAAATTTAATTCACCAATCATAGACATCTCAAATTCTTTCTGCATTTCTTTAGCAAACTTCTTACACATGTCATCATTTCCACCAAAAATGATATCATCAACATACACAACTACTATCAACATTTTGTTACCTTGTACCTTGAAGTAGAGATTGTTGTCAGCAAAGCTTTTGCTGAATCTTTGCTTTGTCAAGTATCTGTCCAGTCTTGGATACCAAGCTCTGGGAGCTTGCTTCAGTCCATACAATGCCTTCTTCAATTTACATACCATGTCCGGTTTGTTAGACAATTGAAATCCTTTAGGTTGTTCCATATACACTTCTTCCTCCAACTCACCATTTAGAAAAGCTGACTTAACATCCATCTGATACACTTTGAAGTCCTTGTGGGTAGAAAAAGCCAAAAACGTCCTGATAGCTTCCATTCTAGCCACTGGGGCAAATGTTTCTTCAAAATCTATTCCTTCAACTTGTGAATATCCTTTACAAACCAGTCTTGCCTTATTTCTTACAACTTCTCCATTTTCATTTAGCTTATTCCGGAACACCCATTTCAAACCAATCACATTCTTATTTACAGGCCTAGGGACTAGTTCCCATGTCTGATTCTTTTCTACTTGCTGTAGCTCTTCTTTCATTGCTCTCATCCAACTTTCATCTTCACATGCTTCACTTACAGTCTTAGGTTCTATTTTAGAAAGTAAGCACAGGTTTATCTCAGTAGCAACTCTGCTTCTTGTTTTTACGCCTTCACTCTTGTTTCCAATTATCTGTTCTTCCGAATGGTTCTTCTGTACATACTTAGGAGTCCTAATAGTAGGTTTCGACTCATTCTATTCTTCGTCTTCTTCTTCAGTTTGCTTTCTCTTCTTTCTCTTTATTTTCCTCTGGTACATGTTCACAGATAGGATCATCAGGTTCAACCTCACTTATCTCAATAGGTCTGCAGATGTCTTCATCAACTTTCACATTAGCACTTTTAATAATCTTCCTTAATCTTTTGTTAAAGCATCTATATGCCTTGCTAGTAGTAGAATATCCAAGAAAGATTCCTTCATCACATCTATCATCGAACTTACCAAGATTTTCATCATCCCTTTTAATATAACATCTGCTTCCAAATACCTTAAAATATTTTACAGTAGGTGTCTTACTAGTCCATAGCTCAAAAGGTGTTTTCATGTTGTTGTGTTTGATTTGAACTCTGTTAAGAACATAAACAGCAGTGTGTATCGCTTCTCTCCAATGTACATCCAATACATTTGACTCTTTCATCATAGTTCTAGCTACTTCTTGTACTGTCCTGTTTTTCCTTTCAACTACTCCATTCTGTGTGGTTCTTGGGGCAAAAAACTGCCTTTTTATGCCATGCTTCTCACAAAATTCATTAAATTCACCAGAAGTGAACTCACCACCTCTATTAGATCTCAAACATTTGATTTTCAGATTTACTTCATTTCAACTCTTGCTTTAAATACCTTAAATCTATCCAGAGCCTAAGTCTTTTCTCTAAGAAATGCAACCCATGTCATTCGAGTATAATCATCAATAAGCAACATAAAGTACCTGTCTCCATTCAGACTTCTAGTCCTAGTCGGACCATAGAGATCAGTGTGAACTAACTCCAACATTCCGGTAGTATAGTGTTCCTTTCCCTTAAAGTTGCATCTAGTCAGCTTCCCTAATTGACAACTTCTACAGATAGTAGTAGCCGGTCTTGTGATTCTAGGTAGTTCTCGAACAATCTCCTTTGAATTGATCTTGACCAAGTTATCAAAATTCACATGTCCCATTCTCCGGTGCCATAACCAACTTTCACTGATTTGAGATACCAGGCACTGATCGTCAACTCCCTTCAACTGATAGATATTTCCATGAGTTCTTCCAGCTGCAACCATATCTCCATTCCCGAACCCTTTTTTGATTTCACAAGTATTGTTCTGAAACATAAGTTTAAAGCCATTATTGCACATCTGACCAACACTTGGAAGGTTATGCCTCAAACCCTTCACATAATATACATCATCAGTATTATGCACTCCATCAAAACTAATTGAACCTTTACCACAAATTTTAGCTCTTGAGTCATCACCAAACATAACCAAGCCACCATCATATTTCTCAAGTTTAGTGAACTTACTCTTATCTCCAGTCATGTGATTCGAACATCCACTATCAATTACCCAGTAGTCTTCATCCTGTCTTGCATGGAAAGCAATAACCACAATACCTTCCATCAAATACTTCTTATCCTCCGGAGCCCTCTTACTTACACATTTTTCAGAGTTAGTGGATACAGATTTGTTTTCCAAAGCTAAGAATAAGCATTCACTATCATCAACCTCATTGTCAGATTCATCAACAGAAATACCTGCCTCTTCCTTAACATAATATAGCTTCCTATCCTTCTTATCCTTCCTATCCTTATCCTTATAATCCTTGTTCTTTTTATGCGTAGCCCTATTCGGACATCTCGAAGCATAATGACCAATGTTACCACAACTGTAACATTTAAAGGGCAACATACCTTTATATTTTTCGGCACCTTTCTTCAGCTTCCTGGTAAAGTTTGCTTCCAACTCTTCATTACTATCCAGTTCTTTGATCTTCATTGCCTTAAATGTTGTTTCTGTCTTCTCCTCTACCTTTTTGTCTTTCTGGAACTTCCTTATCTCAAATGCTTGCAAGCTGCCGAACAACTCTTCTATAGTGTACTTCTTAGGATCATACATCTCTTCAATCACAGAGATCTTGTCGCTATAGCAGTCCGGTAGGGTGATCAAGACTTTCTCAATTACATCTTCATCTTGTAGTCTTCCTCCTTGATTTCTGACTTCATTTGCTGCCAATTCAATTCTCTGAAAGAAACTTGTAAATTCTTCTCCTTCTTCCATCTTCAAGTTCACAAATCTGCGCTTTGCCGCTAGTCTCTTTGTCAATTTCACCTTTTCATTTCCCTCATACATGTCTTCTAACATCTTTTAGACTTCAAATGCAGTATCCAAAGAGGAAACCTTAGCTCGCTCATTTTTAGATAAACCACTGCAAATCTCATACTTCGCCTTCTCATTTTCTTCAAAAGCAGCGATCTCATCTGCAAAATTAACACAGCCAAACGGACGTGTATACTTCGACTTAACTTCCTTCCAGGTCTTGAAACCAAAAGAGATAATATATCCTTTCATCTGTCCCTTCCAATCTTTATAGTCGATTCCATCGAACATAGGGATCGACAACTTGTGCGTCATCGAATCTTCCTTAAGTTGTTAAGCTCTACACAAGGAACCAATGCTTTGATAGCAGTTGTTAAACAGGCGCAGGACAATTGAGGAGGAGGGGGGGGTGGGGGGTGAATCAGTTGTCACACAAATTCAAACTTAAAAACTTTATCACTTATCAATTCTTCATCCACACTATTCTGTTATTATTTTTAAGCATGAAACACAAATAACAGAAAGTAAATCAACATAATGAACACCAGATTTTTACATGGAAAACCCAATAAGGGAAAAACCACGGTGAGGGTTAACTCACAATATAAAGATTATAAACTGAATATAGAGGCTCACTGCCCAGAAGAGGACTCACTGCCCAAATACAAAGGCTCACTGCCTACAAAGGACTCATTGTCCAACAGGGAGGCTCATTGCCTACTAATACAAAAGAGAACAAAAGATCCACCACTGTATTTAACACACCTTCACAGCCTTGAAGAATGAATTGCAGAAACCTTTAGCTCACTGCCTTCAGGAATCTGAGGCAATGAAAACTGCTGTCACAACTCACTCACACACACACTTCTACTCTTATGATTGTGGCTTACTTTCGTCACTTTGCATCACACTGGAATACAACTCCTTACAATTCGACTTGCTTTTATATCATTCTCAACCTTAGAAACATTTACCAAGGTCGGCCACAAACAATCTATTTCAAAAATTCAAATTAGGTCGGCAACTCTAAATTCCCGTGGTGGAAAGGAATAAGAGTGGACCAATAAAATTATTTTTCAAGATCAAAACATAATATTCTCAAATCAACCACATGCTTCCTTAATTAAATTTTTATTCTTTGAATGAAGTGTAAACACCAGGTCGGCCAAGCTTAATGAAAACACAAATGAACAATGATGCACACGCTTCCCAACACAAAGATGACACGTGGACACCTCAGCATGCTTCAATACTCACAAGACTTCATTTCAGACTTTTTCAGATACGTCCACAGCAAAACAATATACTTCATACACCAGATCATCCGAACTATGTAAACTTGTACTGGAATAGAGAGACATAACTTCCAAATCTCCAATCTTCAACCTTCTTCGCCAGAACATAGAGAACACCATTATAAGACAAATCCCAGATCTGTAAGATCTGAAACAAACCAGCGGAGGACTGCGGAGTAGAAACATTTCTCCTAGTCCATAGAAGATTAACTTTGTCGGTGAAGCACACATACCGGTGGGCACAACTTTCACATACAATCTCATCAGAAGTTGAAACTCGGAATATATCATCATCAAATCATCATTAGTAAACATCTCGAACTGCACAATCATAGGATCAACACAAGAGAAACACGAAGCACATACTAGAGCACAATCTGAACCAACTCACCACTCTGACTTCTTTCCTTTATTAATTTTCTCAAAAGCACTTGGAAACTCATCAACACAATTCATCTGCAACCAAATAAGATAGCTCTATGTACTCATAGCATCTCAACTATACATGTACAATCTGCAACATACTGAACAGTGTTGACATCAATGACAACATCAATGACAACACCACCAAACTAGCCCATAATTGCAACAATATTGTCATATATGATCCATTGTGTGAAGTGTTTAATTGTAAATGGTACATGAAACCTTTGTGGTTTGGTGAGAACACTCTGTTTATAAATTCAGACAGCATACAAGTGAACTGATTGACGATATACCTGAACTGATCTAATGGTGAAATTGAAAAAATTATATGCATTTTGGGGTTGCTTACTACAAAGTGTCATTGGAAGATACTTTGGATTTGATTTTCCCAGTTGTTGGATATTATGTTTCTTAGATTTACATGTGCAGCTAATTTTACAGTTGGTGCTTGGAAACAAGAAGTGTATTGTCATCACTGTACTATTCTTGGAAATTGTCCGAATTTTCATGGCAGTTAGCAACTTATAGTCAATGGTGCTAAGAATAACCAGAATGCATATATTGCACTTATCAACCCTGTTCAATTTTTATATCACACTTTATGCTTTTGATGTTAGTCCTAATGGAGAGATGTTTTATACTTGGTTGCACTAATGTATCCCATACTTTGAAATAAAAGAATTCCACATTTGTGCATCTGAAAATGATAGAGTAGGATATATTGTAGCAAGAAAGATCGATGAATGCTAAAGCAACTAGTTATTATGGCATGCAACTGATGTGGAAACATTTAGGCAAGTTATTTCTATATGGGGATCTTAAATTTGTATTTCCGGGTTGAAGGAAAATTCTATAACATGGCCTTTGGAATGTGTAAATTTTAATGAACAGATTAATGCACAGAAAATTAATTCAAAATCAGACACAGCAACACAGCAGATACCCTGGGAAAACCCTCCTCTTGAGGGAGAAAAACCCAGCAACAAAGATCTCTCTTATATATATAAATAGTGGCAACAATTCTCTTTACAATGAGGCCAATCACAAGGCTAATCTTCAGCACCTACACAAGATGCAATGGCAGATAATAATCTGCACTTCTCTAATATCTAACTCTGCCCTTGAATAAATTCGCAATCTGCTCTTGATGAAATTCGCACTTAAATGAATCGAACTTTTCCTTCTTACTTGATGATCACAATGAGAAGGTGATCTCTTATTTATACATCTTGAAGAGACGCCTCCTTTTATTTAATACAAGTCGGCCAGAATAAAGGTATATCCAATAAAAGATAAATCGCGCCAAGAGGAGGAGGTCGGCCTTTAATACTAGAGACGCGCCTTTAACATTTAATGATTATTTGCTTTAACAAATCGAAGTGACACATAATAATTACGCCTCTTGAGATCTTATAAATTAAATAGCTTATAGCTATCATTTAATTTATTCGCCAAGGAAGATAGCTGGAGTATTATATCGATGCTGCATGATATCATTAACAGAATGCACTTAATTCCTTATCATTGCACAAGGAATTTCCAATGGTATATCAAAAATCCAAGTTTAAGAGGGATAAAACTTGTTGATGTTTACAGCGTTGGGTGTTTTCTTCCAGCCACGACTTTGAAGCAAAATTTAATATAGCCTCAAAACGGCTATTAAATTTATATGAGTTCGATATTAATGAAGAGGTGCTTCATTAATTAATATTTAATTATTATTGTTAAGGCCGGCCCTCCTTGATAATCGCACCATTTCATTTGTGCCTTATCCCTTGATGGCCGACCTTGCATTATG
>VDFB02286267.1:0-26895 GCA_007258455.2 Sequoia sempervirens | reverse complement strand
GTATTAAATTATATTATGTATGAAATTTTGGATTTGGTATCATCGTTGATCTTAATATGAATGTGCCTTAGAGGGTGTGTTGGAATTGAAATACACTTCTTAATAGAATGGAAGCTTTCATTATGAGTTGAGTGAAGGAAAATCTCACTAGTCACAAGTAGGTTGTTCTATGTGATGTACCTATAATTCCTTCTAAAAACAAATACAATCCTTATCATAAAGAAGCAAAAAAATAATAATAATTAAAAAATCCATGTAAAAATGCATTAAATGACTCAAATAATTCTTATACTTGATAGTGTACAAACACTCCAAACTCTTGAGAATGAATCTACACCTTTACATTGTTCAAGAATGTGAGCTACTTTGATGAATGTCACTTCAGTCAATATTAGGAAAGAAATAGACTTCATTAATGACCATTACTTGATAAGAATGAAATAATGACTATTTCACTATTGAAGAGTGTAAAGAGATGGAACATCTTGTGCATAAAACCTCTCTATTAGTCAGATATGTTTGTATCATGATTAACACAATGACAAGAAATGGCTAAATAAAAGAAACATTCAAAAAATAGTACTTTAATCTTAAATTTATAAATTGACAACAAAAATTAAAATAATCTCATTCAAATTTTTTTGAAGAATATTAAAGTTGAGAATAAAATTAGTACAACATCAAAGAATACTAAAGCTAAGAATGAAATTAATATAACGTTAGTCAAATTATTAGTCAATATTTTCATGACTAAACAATTTTTAGGTTGGACACAAATATAGAAAATTTAAATAAAGTATGTCACTTTTTCTAGCGTTGGATAATAGAGAAAGGTGGTGTGGTTATTGCATTATTTGTGTGATCATCTCACATGAGGAAGGTTAGTGTCACCAAAGAGATAAGTTTGAGCATGATAGCCAAATCCATTATGAAAGCTTGATTGAAGTCAAGTTCAATACACTAACTAAAAGCATCTCTAATGTGCATCATCCACATGCCACCACACTTGCATTTCACTTGCACAAAATCCTTTCACTGGAAGATTAAAAAAAACTATTCTTACAAAGATAGTAAAGAAAGAAAAAATAAGGTGACACTCTTTTGTTGGTAAAATTAAAACTCATCACAATTAAGAGGGGTTTAAGACCATCCAAATTATTATTAAGATAGCTTTCCCATCTCTTGTGTAGATTAGGAAGTTGCAAAGGAAGGTATACAACCACACAATCCATTAAATAATAGAAATATGCGGAACAAAATATAGAAATGGTGTATACCTTGTACCATAGTGTGAGAAGTGGTTTACTCTAAGCATTCATGATAGTAAGTTGGTTGGAAGAGAGAGTGCATGTGCCCACTTTATCGAGGATATTTATGTTGGAATAAAAAATAGTGAATCTCTCACCAAAATTTATATAATTTGATAAAAATAAAGATATTTTTAGAATTATCAAGTCAAAGATGTTACTTACTATGAAAATAAACATAAAATCACATAATTTATTTTTTACAAAAATAATATCATACAAGATTTCTTCAAAAAATCTCAAGACTTTGTAATGGTTTCTACCAATGTTTTTTCAAGAAAATAAAAATATGTTTAATAACTATTTTGAGCAAACATACAATCCTTAATAAATGAAATAATTAGCACAAGAAAAATCATATGCTATCTTCTTATAAACTTTTTATTGTAATAATGATTCAATTCTCTCTCTCTACAAATAAGAAAAAGTACATGTTATCTATTTGTAACTTTTAATTGTGTGATGATTGAATGAATAGGTTGCATGATTAAAAGAATTTAATCATTCTCTTGCACTTATTAAATGTAATCATTCTCTTGCACTTATAAAGAATCTCTCTCAATAATAATATGTTATCCATTTGTAATTTCTAATTGTGTAATTATTAAATGAACGTATTATATTGTTTATTGTTAAAAGAATTTAATCATTCTCTTACACTTATAAAGAAACAATGGTAGTAAGATAGTTCTATTGTATATTCCTACACGTTCTTAATATGATAAAATAGAGGAAAAGTCATGTTACATATTCATTACTACAACATTCTTGTAGGTGACATAAGCCTAGAACATTATTTATTTAATATATTTTGATCCAAAAAAATTTAAGACACACATAGAATTAAATGATCATGAATTCATCTAACAATATTCCATGAAATAAAACCTTAAATATAAGAATAATGAAAATTATATAAAAATCATATTCATTGAAATAGTTTTATATCATTTATTATGCATTTATTCTAAATATGGTAATCATGAATAAGTTATAAATTATCATAAATTTTCATAAAATACAAACACTTATATAATTTAACAACATTTACTAACTTGGAAGTAACAATACAATAATTCACATATTTGATCAATGATGACAAAATTCAACAAATTAGTTAAACGGAATGAGTTTATTCATGTAAAGACTAAATAGAGTTTTTATTGTCATCTAAGAAATTTATATTAAATAGATAAATAAATATAAGCTCAAGATCTTATTGACTAGTTCTCCATTATATGTGACTATTTAAATAAAATCATTTCATAAAATGTAATAAATGTAAGAAAAAATTTCATATATATCATAAATATGGATTTACAACATGACAAGATTCCATGTTATAATCATGTATTTATTATAAATTATATGGTTATAATTTGTTTGTTGGTTGTCCTTTTAATATCAACCATTGATGTATGCAATGCATCTAGTGCTCCTCACTAAGGGAACACTTATCATCATAATTAAGATACTTATTTAACTGGTAGGCTAAAAGTGGTAAACTTAATTTATGCAGATGTCTCATGACTTAAAAAGTATCACTGAATTTAAAGTCATTCTTAAAAGTATTTTAGAAATGTTTGTCATTTATCGTCTATTTTTAAGTTAGAGTTAACCACCTATAGTACGGAAGCATCCATACAAAATAATATGTATTACCATATTCACTATACAAAATAGCATCGGGGATTATACCCACAATAGCCATTGTGTTTAAACAGTATTTAATATTTTTCCTTAACGTTTTCTATCATGATAAAGTACCAACTATTACCCTCTTTTTGACCATTACCATTATGGGGCCCATATTCACTAGAACTTTCAATTATTTATAGATTTCAAGTATTATCATTATTTTTTTTAACTTGAGAAATTAAAATCAAGTTGAAGATGACTTTTCCAACTTCATGATGAACGAGTTACAAATGGCTCCACTAGCTTCATGAGGCATGAGTTGCAAATGAATTTCCCAAATTGTGAGGGATGAGTTCTAAGTATCCAAAAGCCAAAAATAAGTTGCAACTAATTGTAACTCTTCTAGGTAGGTTTTTCTGCTCTATAGAAATGGGAAATGTTGAGATGTGTTGTTGAATTGTAAATTAGATTTCTACTCGTGTCAACAAATTTAACCATGTCATACCTTATCTCATTCTTCCTACCTCAATCCACTAGAACAATGTAGGAAGAATGAAATAGGGCACACTATTGTCAACTTTAACCTTGTGTCACACTTTAAGTTTATGGTAGAATATTTTTGTTTCATACTACATAAGCAAGGGTTTACTTGTGAGTTTCGTGAAATTGCTTCACCTGGATATCCTTAATGTCTCTCATGGAGTCCTCTAGGTCTTGAGAACATCTTCTTCTAGATTCTCTTGTAGGTAAAACCAATTGGGTTTGTATATCTCGTTAAATTAATCACTTTCAAAGATATGCATTTGTGTTTATTTAAAACATTCCTAATATCCAATGTAGAGACTATTCTCCATACAAAATAAAATGAGACCTCTATAATTAAAACCTATTGCTCGTATGTATAACCCATCAAGTTGTTCTTGGGAAATTGTGGGTGTCCAAAGGTCTCATTTTATTTTTGAATCAAAATAAAAGAAGACCTTTGGACATCCATCCTCTTCCATGGAAACCCCTATTTGATTTCACAACATTTATCTTGATGCATTGAAGATCTATACATCCAAGAGTAGTCTTGATTGAAGTGGCTACCTAGTTTTATGCTTTGTAGGGTTGTATAGAAATTATTGGATTTAATTTGTTGTGTTAGGATTTGATTTTGTAAATAATTTTACAGCTTGAAATAGACATTGTATTTTTTAACTTAGAAAATTTTAGTTGATGACTTCTAAGATGCCTTTCAAATTAAGGTTGATTTCTAAGATGTCTTTCAAATTTAGGCTTTTCTTAGTTGATTCATGTTGTGTTGAAAAGATGTAGACAATGTGGTATTGATTTTAGGTTGGTGAAATTGATAAAAGGAGATTTTGTCATTGAAGGTTATCTCAATGGCATGGCTATATATGACAACCTTTCTCTTGATCTATCATAGCCATGTGCACCCTAACTAATGTAGCTTCCTAATTTTTATGTTTTTGTAGGATTGAATAGAAACTATTAGATTTGATTTATTGAGTTACAATTTTTTTTATACAAAAAATACATGTATTTTTCAACTTGCACACATTTAGTTCATGATTTATAAGATATGACTCTCAATTTACATATTTCTTATTTGATTTGTATGTTGATTCATAATTTGTTAAAAATACATAGACGATGTGGTATTGATTTGAGGTCGGTGACATTGATGTAAGGATTTCTTGTCATTTAAGGTTATCTAAAATATATGGCTAGATTTCATAAAATTTCTCTTGAAGTAATGGAGCTATGTGTACCCCAACCAAAGTGGTTGCCTAATGTAACTAATGTTTTCTAGGATTGTATATAATTTTTTAATTTTAATTTGTTGTGTTAAATTTTATTTCGTAAAAAATTATAAGTTGAAATAAACATTATTTTTTGCAACATGCACACATTTAGTTCATGATTTGTAAGATGTCTCTCAAATTCATTTCTTTCTTAGTTGATTCATATGTTGAATCAAAATATATTGAAAAGATGTATACAACATGTTAGTGAGTTGAGTTTGGTGACATTGATGGAAGGAGGGTTTGTCATTCAAGGCTATCTCAAGCACAGATAGATTTCATAACCTTTCTCTTGATATAATGGAGCTACATTGACCCCAACCGAAAGCATTAGGGAATCATATCCCCAAATTTGAAGTATATTTTCCTTCCCCTTCTTATACACAATCTCAAAATCATATCCCAACATCTTAGTAACCCATTTTTGTTGTTCTTCAGAAGATAATCTTTGTTCCAAAAAATATTTTAGGCTATCACGATTTATCTTAACCTTGATGTGTCTACCCATTAGATAAAGCCTCCATTATTTTAATACATGAAGAATAGCTAGCATTTCCTTCTCATAAATAGGTTTGAGTTGATTCTTACCCTTTAATTGATGGCTCTCAAAAGTAATGGGATGACCCTCCTACATCAGAATTGTGCCTATACCATTTCCTAAAGCATCATAGTCCATAATAAAATCTTTTGTGAAATTGGGAGTGACAAGTATTGGAGTTGTTCACTTAGCTTCCTTTAATATTTCAAATGTTGAATTATCAGATTCATTCCAATGAAAAGAATCCTTCTTCAATAAAGTTGTGAGGGGTGCTACTATATGACCATAATTATTCACAAATCTTTGATAGTATCTAGTCAACCCCAAGAAACCCTTCAATTTCTTCATGATTTTATGAATATGTCATTCCATGATAGCCTTAATTTTGTTAGGATCCACCTTCACTCCTTCAAGTGAAACTATATGTCCCAAGTACTCCACCTCATTAAGACGAAAAGCACACTTAGATGGCTTAGCAGAGAGTTGATGCTCGTCAAGAACTTGTAATACTTGATCTACATGTTGCAAGTTTTCTTCATATGTCTTGCTATAAATCAATATATCATCAATAAACACTCATACAAACTTCCTCGAGAACTTTTTAAAGATATAATTCATCAAACTATGAAATGTAGACATGGAGGATTGGTAAGACCAAATGGCATCACCAAAAACTCATAATGGCCCTCATGAGTCCTAAATGTTGTCTTACAAATATCTTCTTCCTTAATTCGAACTTGGTGATAACTGGATCTAAGATCTAACTTTGTAAAATACATAGCTCCATTTAATTCATCTAGAAAATCATCAATGCTTGGAATAGGAAACTTATTTTTGATGGTGTACATGTTGAGCATTTTATAGTCCAGAAACATGTAGCAAGTTTCATCCTTCTTATGTACCATCACCACAAGTGAGGAGTAAGCACTTTGGCTATGTCTGATAATTAGGCATATCTCCAAAAACCACTTAGTGATGCTTAATTATTGCTTGTAAATGTGGATGGGTGGGAGCATTAGATTGAGACACTTCTAATGAACATAATTGGTCCATAGATCTATCAACTCCTTTCTTAAGCAACTTCTACATTTGATGAGAGCTAACTATTTGTGGGGACTTTGCCTTCAACCCTCTTATCTCTATTATCTTTCCTTCTAATTGGAAGTTCATCTCAATTGTTCCCAAAGTAGCAAGCCATTATACTCCCAAAATAATATATGCTACACCCATGGAGATAGCATACATTGGGCTATCAAGGTGATAATCTCTCATGGATAATTTAATGCTATGACACTTTCTAGAACAATTGATAGTACCACCATCTACAATCGAGACTTAAAATTTTGGTGCTAGATATACAAAACAATTTAGATGAGTAGCCAACTTTTTGTTGATGAAATTATGAGTGTTACCTAAGTCGATCAACACAGTTACTTTTTGCTTCTTTAAGAATCCAACTACCTTGAGAGTATGAGGGGCACTAAAACCAGAGAGTGCATGACAAGAAATGATATGTTGGGAATCATGTGATTCATCATCTAAATCCCTATCACCCTCTAATATCGTTTCCTCCTCTTCTTCCTCACTCGATCCTTCAATATAAAGCAATTTCTTTTCACTACATCTATGCCCTCAACTATATATGTTGTCATAATTGAAACATAACCATCTTGCTCTCTTCTCCTCAATTTGTTATGGATTCAACCTAGTAGGTTGTAGTAGTGAATGTGTAGGAGATCTCCTTTCACTAAAATTTATATTCCCTTGTCTCCTACTAGCCAAAAACTTCTCCTCCGCTTGTCTTGCCATTACTATTGCTTGTGATAAGGATTGTGGTTGGAACAATCATACTTTATATTTTATGTGATCCTTTAAACCACCTAAAAATAGTTCCTTCATATTTTATTCTACCACATTCTCTACTCTTAGAGAAAGGGTTTGAAATTGATGAATATAATCCTTCACTGTGCTTGTTTTCTTTAATTTAGTGAGTTGGCAGAAGTAGTTATCCATAAAGTTATCTCCATAATCAGTAGCAAGTTCCTCTTGAAAAATTGACCATGTGACCACACAACCCTTTTTTCTCTTCTCATCACATAACCAATGATACCAAATAAATTGATTTGGTTCTAGGTATAATGATTCCATAGCCACCTTTTGTTGACTAGGAACATGATGAATATCAAAGAACTGCTCCATTTGGCATAGCCAATTTGTTGGATCCTTGCCATCAAACTCTCATATCTAACTTAGGTATGAATTGCCTTGGCATATGATTATTAAATGAATGATCCTTCTTGAAATCAAAGTCAAATCCAAGGAATTCATGTCCAACAAAAGTATTATCTTCCACCTTACGAGGTGAATCTTCACCCTTAAACTTCATACCTTAAATAAGTGATTTCAATTCACCAATTTCTTCTGCAATCTTCTTCTCTAATGATGAAATATAACCCTAGACTTTGTTTATTTCATCCTTATGGTTAAAATCCTCATTTTCTACCCCCTCATTCTCTGAAGATTTCCCCAATGTGGTAGCATTCTTTTTGCCTCTTGTTGCAGGCCTCGTCATGATGGTAGAAAATAATTTTGCAATAAATCACACAAATAAATTAAAAATAATTTGAAAAGTTCACTGACTTACGAGGGCCTAGGTCACACTCCAATAGAAAAATCTCCCAAAAATTAGGTGATTTGCATCCTTGAGAGTGAATTTTTTGAAAACCCTAATTTCCTAATAAATCAATTATTTCTGCTTCAATTGCTATGAAAATTGGACTGTATCTTTCTCTAAGATATCTCAAAAAATGTACAAAAATCATAAACCAATTCATCAATATGTGGGAGATATGTTTTTTCCAAATAAATTGGGGAGAAACCCTAATTCTGCAATAACTCGCTCAATTTTGCTCTAGTTCTTCTAAAATCTAGATTTTAGCTTTTTGAAAATGTCCTTCAAAAACCCTTTTAAAAATTAGACAACAATTTGTTATAATTTGGGAGATATGATTTTCACAAAATGACCTCTAAAATTGAAAAAATGCCTTGTCACAACGATGCCAAGATCATGCTCTAATACCACTTGTAATGAAATAACTTGCACAATAGAAGAATATGATAGAAAATATGTTGAAAATACTAGATAATAACTAAGAATAACAAGCCACTTTGAGGGTTTAAACCTCCAAATATCTCCAATGAGAACACAATTCACAATATGATGATGAAATAGGACTCACAACCTCCTATATATACCTATTTATGCCTAGGATATCACCCAGACTGACTTATATAACCCTATATAAGCCCTAGGCCAACCTAATCAACTAAATAACAATACAATAATGATAATATGACCCAACTAGGAGTTAAGATAGCCAGAAGTCGACTATTCATAACTCGATGTACTATAATATTAAGGGCGTAGCATATTCCTGTATGGATTTTAAGTTAATACAAATTCACTTCACTGATTCCTAGATATTTCCTCTAAATTATTATTATATGACACACATTTCAAGAATTCATGATTCACCCCTTGGTTCAATTGATATTTCGGCTTTTCTTAAGTATTCATGTGTGATGTCATTTATAAATGAGTTATCTTCTTAGATATCTAGATGATTTTGAATCTTGAGTGGTTTGGTAGTGTAGACATGCAAAATTAACATTATGCATTCATCAAGTAAACCAAGCTTCACATGCATCCGCTCATTTAATTAATCAAGTTCACCTTCATCCATTCATCGGATAAATTAAACTCATTAAGTTCATTCCTAAGGTTGTTCCTTTTAATCAAATAAATCAAACATTCGTTTAATTAAATCCTTAATGCATATTCCATCCTTTTCTGAATTAAATAAATCAAATATTTAAGTCATAGAAGTCAAAATCATCCTAATCATCATTAAGCTAACCTAATCCTAATTAGCCTAACCTAACCACCCATCACATCCTCTAGATAATCCCCTTGCACAAATAAATCAATTTATTGATTTATTAAATCCAACATTTTCCATCAACATGGCATTTATGGGAATATTCCCTAGTTTGAATTCAAAACAAGTGGACATGTACATCCAACGTTATTTATGAGCTCTTACTTCACTTGCAAAGGTCAAACTAGCAGTAACTCTCATTTTCAAATTTGAAATCTCCCTCTCTTGGGCACATTTCCCAAATCTTGCACATCCCTCAACCTATGGCAAGTTGACAAGTGGAACCATTTGATTGGTTTGTTTTTAATCTCACATTCATCCATTTGGCCAATCCCTCATCAAAATAATCTATAAATGGAAAGCTTTATTCATCATCAAATCCTCCACAATTTCATCCACAATCCAAGCAAAGTTACCATGCTCAAATATCTCTTGAATTCCATCTATTATCATTGAGTCATAACTAGGTTTTGCAGATTTTTGGTTTGGAGTCTTCATTCTTCATCAACAAAGTGGATCAATCTCTTCAACATTTGAAGCTTGCATCTTAGGAATTGGGAAAGGGCCAATTTTCACATCAAACTGGCACCAATTCCCCCATGGGATCATGAGTTTGCATATTTAAATTAGGATTCAATCTAGCTTATCATTTCTATTGTGTTCTTCATTGTTTTCTTTCCTATTTTGAATTTGTAAATGGATTTCATGGGGAATTCTTATTTTGGCTTGCAATATCTAACTTGAGGTGTTTATTCTCTTTGTTTTGCAGGTACCAAGGTTGGGGTTCACATAGGTAGTCCCTAGGATTAGTTCTATTTCTAAACATGGTCATACCCTTCATATTTTATGAGTACATATTATGCAAGTACAAAAGGTGTGTCGACTATGTGTTTGGTATTTTCATGATTATGGTATCTTAATATAGTTTGATCTTTTTCCTACATTATAACTAGACATTAGATAATATTTGGCGACCTTTGGATGAAGAGGGTCTATGATACATCATTAAAGGTTTGGTTTGATATTTGCACTCTTATTCTTCCTCCAAAACTCCCTTGAAGTGGTTTTAGAGTTGATTAAATGGGACTAAGTAAGATATGTTTCAAGTTAAATATTAATTAAGGTTCCTTTTTTAACTTAAGTAGGCTTCTATAACCCCTCTTGAATATCCTAAACTCTCTCTTTACTATTATCAATCCTCTGCACTTTTCTAAGCCCTTAAAACCCTCCCAAACCCTCATAAAACCTTTAAAAAGTTCAAAAGATTATTTAGTCATCTAAACTTTTAAATTTTCTTAGAGGGAAGGAGTTAAAGAATGATAAGTTTAAATTCAAACTATTATATCATGCATCCTTTAATATCCACTATAGGATGTGCATTTACTTATATGCACTTTAGGATCTAATTGGTCATTACCCTCAGCCTTAAATTTGATCACCCGCTCATCACATAAACACTAATTTTCATTTCATTTTTTTCTAGCTATCTTTCATGATTTAGGACTGTTAAAATAATTTTAGTTGTAAAATTTTAATGTTAGTCCTCCTCAATGTTTGGACCACACATTTGGTGTATGGCCAGGAGTCTCTTAGTAATTGTGAGAAGCATATAAACTCTATTTTTTCTATCATAGAGCTAACAATAAGTGATAGAAACATCTAATTTATTAGTTTTGACCCCTAATTTTTTCCTTATTTTGGGTCTAGATGTCATGTTATACCTACACTTAGGCCAATTTTTAATGTCTATGTGCAATTTTTGATACATTTCAACTAGTATTTTTTTAAAATTGTAGCATTGAAAATTATCACCCATGACAATTTCACACTATATTTTGCTCCCCCTTCAATTATTGGACCTAATTGAACCCCTAATTTCCTAAATTATGCATTTCAAGGCTTATTTTACCATTTTTTGATAAATTGTGAGCATCAAACAAATGCATTCATCTAGTACTTTGTCCCCAACACCTTATTTCTTGGAAAATAGGGCAAGGATAGAGATGCCTTATGGTGCTAACGTCCCCCTATTTTGCTTGGTCCCAAATTTGAATATGTCGGTGTCAATATTTTGTCATTTCCAATTCAAGTTGCAAATGTCGACTATCGGGATCTAATTTGTGGTAAATTGAATAAATGCCTATAAATACCTAGTTATTGCATCATTTGAAATAAAAAACAAGAATCAAGAGGTGAAAATTATTATCAAGAGCACTATCAAGCAAGTCAAGAGCCATATTTCAGAGCTTTGTTGTAGCAATTCAAGATCCAAATATCATGTCAAATCCTATGTGAGTTTATGTATGTTCATGTTATCATTATTTGTGAAGGCTAACCCTTTTGTAGGTCTCCAAGAAATTCAAGCAATCAAGCAAGCAAGATCCCAGACCTTGAGGTGTTGTGCATGAATTTAGTCCTTCAAGGAAGCCACTAAAGGTTGGTGAGTTGCAACACTTTATTGATTCATCATTCCTTCCTATCATTTATCTTTTCTATCAATGACATTGCCATTGTGGAAATGGAAACACTGGCACGAGGTTTGCTTAAGGAAAGCCCCTAAAATGGCACATCCTTTCTTCTCTCTTTGAATGTGAAATTTTTAGGTTTGGAGAAGATTGAAGAAAGTTTGAAGATCGTTTATTCATTGTTTCATTCAAAACCCTACACCTTGTTAACTCACGAAAACCCACCTAGAGAATTATTCGATAATGATCTTACAAGTTCACAAGTAGGAATTGGAAACTTAGATCCAAAATCAGAGGACTACAAAAATAGATCTAGAATAGCCCTATAAGGACAAAGACGCCCTTGGGTGGTTATGTCCTCCTATAGTGACTGAATTCAAATTTACAGGATAGGTGCACAATATTTTTCCCTTCTCAGATATGCTTGCAAATCTCTATTATAGTGCATCAATTGTCAAAATCTTGCATTTTCATATTAGGGAGCATAGTCTAATTATGTTAATCAAGGAAAATAAATTCTAATTCATCTTGTTATCACTAAATATGCACCCTAGTTGAGTTTGCAAACTCAACCTACTAGTGAAACATGGGGACTTTTTCAGGCTGTGGGTCACCTAAATGGAAAAGAACCTCTGGAGAGGGTTGGTTCCATTCAAATAGTAGACAAAAACCCTAAACCTACTACATAAGGGGTGAAAAAGTATCCCATTCCTTTTCCTTTTTTTCTCTCTTGGCGCCTAAGAAAATGACTAAGTCAAAAATTTCCTTACTTTTCTTATTTTGCTGCTTGTTTTACCACGTTAACACTTTCTCATTTGCTTTTTAAACATTTTCCATAAAAAATTTCCTTAAACACCTAACAATATGTTCTAAAACATTTTTTTTTAAACAAAGTGTCAACATCTTTAGCGACCTTTAATGGAGTTTTGCCTGCTAAAACTTAGTGACCAACTTCCTTAAACCATCCATTGGGCATAGGAGTCATGGGGAAACTTGGAAAACAAACTAAAAATCAAACCTTGTACATTGTTGTGGCACTTCAAAACAGTACTTAACACCTTCGAACTCACCCAACCCACCTAAAGAGACTCAAAACTAGATTGAAACCAACTAACCAACTATGCATCAACACTTGGAGGAATGGAAAGATGCCTAAAACCTACGTGTGCAATGACACTTATTGACTCAAAGAACCTAATATAATATGTACAAAAGATTAATCATTACCTAAAAAACAATGTTTGAGGTGAATCCCATTGATTGAGATTGGCACTTCTTCACCTTCCATGTTGGACAACTGGAAAGCATTATGTTGCTTACACTCAAAAATGATGTAAGGTCCACTCCACATTGCATCAAACATTGTGTGCTTTTTAGGTTTGCTCTTAATTTCATCCCACTTAAGAACTACATCACCTTCTTTGAACACTATAGGAGCTTCCCACTTGTCAAATGATCTCTTTACCTGATTTTGATGCAATTCCATTGTTTTCATTGCTTTATTTCTGATTTCTTCTAACTTGAATAGTTGTGCATACCTGATTTCCATTGGGTTTTCCACCTCTAACATTTCCAGCTGATTAACCAACTCAAGAGCTGGAAGTTCAACTAACAAGGGCAGCCTTACTTCTTTTCCATACACCAACATATAAGGAGAGTTGCCAATGGAACTTTTAGGTGTAATTCTATCCACCCATAGGGTAGATTTTAACTTGGTGTGCCAAGTTCTTATGTTATCCTCCATAGTCCTCTTGATGATCCTTATTAAGTTCTTGTTTGTTGACTCAACCAAACTATTACCTTGAGGATAATAGTTTGACGAGTACTCAAGTAAACACCATTCTTGATAGCCCATTCACTCAACTTTATACCCACAAAAGCCAAGGCATTATCAGAAATAATAGACTCAGGAACACCAAACCTTGTCACCAAATCTTCATAAAAACTTAGGACAACACTTTCATTGACTTCTTTTAATGCCACAGCTTTCGTCCACCTAGTGAAATAATCAATGGCAATTAATAAAAACATGGTTTATATGGATAATATACAGTCTGGAATAAGGAAAAATTCCTTAGGAAAGAATGAGCAAGAGATGTGGTCATATTCTTAACAAATTGAAACAAATGCATCTCTTTCTTCCTTAGTACAAACCTTGCCAAGTTTAAGGAGTTTACCTTTGAAAATCTCAATAGATTCATAATGCTCCTCTTTAACCAACATGTTGGACTTATCTTTTCTTACTTGGTCATCTGTGTTGAAAATGGACTCTAAGGTCACCAATCCCTTTGGCAACTTATTTGACTTCAGCTATAGAATTTGATCACCAAACTGTTGTTGCAACCTTTGCTGATTACTAGCTGAAAACTCGACTTCTTCAATCAAAAAGTTAATAATTTGTTTGTCACTGTCAAAAACTTGCCAATGCACATCATTGTCAGGAATTGATGGCCTTACAACCACCTTAATATGTTGATGTTCATTAACATTTTTAATCTCTTTTGGGATATCATACTCAAATCCTATAGCAACCAACCTATCAACATACTTATTTTGGCTTCTTCGTATGGACAATAGATTAAAGGCATCAAATTCCTCTATCGTATCCCATACTTTGTGCTTATAAGACTTAAGTAAATCATTCTTAGTTATGTCGATACCTCTTACCTTATTTACAATCAACTCATTGTCCCCAAACACTTACAAACAACTGATACCTCTTTTCCTCGCCCATTCCAAGCCATGAATGAGAGCTTCATACTCAACAGTGTTATTAGTGCAACTGAAACAAAATCTAAATGTTTAGTAATACTTCTCACCTTGAGGAGAAACAAGCATAGTAGGGAGCGATGGGCGAGACATCTAGAGGTTGCGCGCATTTGAGTTTTGTCATGGGTGCATCTATGGAGTGGTTGGTTCCTTCTCTTTGGTGTTTCGTTGGTTTGGTCGAGGGGGTTTTGTTTCCTTGGCTTCTTTTAATGGATTTGGTTCTCGAGGCCTATTGTTGTATGCTTTGTGTTATGTTCCAACTTCTATGTTTGGATTGGTGCTCTGTTGTGAACCCCTTTGGGATGTGAAGATTTTTCGTCTTTTGGGGTTTGTTTCCTTTTTGGAATTTCTTTGTTGGGTTTTCATAGCTTTTGCTCGGAGGATTTGTTGGTGTGGAGCAATGTGTTGGCAACAGTTTTTTTTTGTATATGGTATTGCTCCAAGCTTTTTTTGGTTCATTGTATGATGGTTGGGTTGGTTTTCATGCTTTTCTTGAACACCTAGATGATTTTTATGCTGAAGGATGCTAAGGTGGCCTTATGGTTTCTAGCCAAGCCAAATGAGGTTATGACTACCTTTACTTCCTGAATCCTTTTGTTCTTCCAAGTTCTTTCTTCTATGGAGGTGAAGTTAGCTCTTGTTGAGGTGGAGCTCCCTCCTCTTGAGGTGGAGGTGTTTACTATTGACTTGGTGGAAACTCCTTTTTGCTCGTTTCTATTGAGGTGGAACTTGTGAGTGCAGGAGAGTGTTGGATTTGGTGGTAAGGGTTCTTATTTCTTCCTCTCCATTAGAGGGGAGCCCTCTCTATTTAAGGAGGAGATTGGGTTGGATGTTTCAATAGGTTGGAGTTGTATGGTGGCTGATGGGTTTTAGTGCTTTGGTTTTCGCTCCAACTTCCCTATTGAGGTGGGGATTTTGGTTTTGCTTGTTATGGTGCATCATAGGAATATGATGGAAATTGTTATAAGTAAGTTGTCAGGTTCAAGGTACCCTCCAAAACTTGGTTGTAACAGGTTTAAGGTCCCTTCAAAACCTTTGGGTTCTAGGTCCCTATAAAATCTTGGCTTAGGGTTTGAGGTCCTTTCAAAACCTGTTTGTTGTAGCTTGTAGGTTGTTGTTGTGGGGTTGCAGTTTGGTTTGTTGATTATTTTTCTTGCAACATCTTTTCCTTGTAATGGATTTCAGGTCCCATCAAAACCTACTTTTCCCTATCAAAAAAAAGCATAGCACCTCCACCAACACCATTTCTACTTCTTGACCCATCAAAAAACAACTGTCAAAGCTCATTAGAATGCTACCCATACTATTGTTTTTCACTTTTTTCAAGATTAGGGGCAGCTAGGTTTTGTTCATGAATCATGTATATTCCCATTCTAGCTTCTTCCACATGATTAAAAGGATCTACTTCATGGTTCTCAACTACCCATTCATCTAAAATCAAGTCAAGGATGTGTTCTTCTTGGGTGTTAGATTTTTCGACAATAGGTTGTTCTTGTTCATGAATGGTGAGATTAGCATTAACAACAATAGGAACATATAGTTCTACATGTTCCTTGGCTATAGGTTTTGATTTTATAGTGACCCTAGTGCTATACCTTGTCCTAAATAATAAATGTGACCAATCAAAAGATAAATACCCTCCTAACTTTGTAGTGAAATCCTTGGAAAGGCATACAACAAAATATGGTGGCAAATCTATGACATATATATCCTATGGTATGGTGAAATTCAAAAAAGCATGCAAGGTAAGACCCAAATATTTAACCATTCCAACTGTGTTTAGGGTTGTCCCATCTAACTAAACCACTCCTTTGGCAAGGGGTTCATATGACAATCCTAATTTATCAGCTATCTACTTAGGCATCATTGAACTACTGGCCCCTGATTGAATCATGCAGTTATGAACAAGGTGTTGACCAATGATTAAGGACAAATAAAATAGAGGTGGTTTGACAAGCTTAGTCTACTATTCACTCTTATCATGAGGGGTATTGGCAATTGCAACACTAGGTTGTTCTTTTGAAGCTTCACTAGATAAGGTGGTATTGGACAAGGCCTTTTGTAATATTTCTTTTTGACCAAGGAGTGACAAGGAATCCCACATTGACATGCTAACATTGACCTTCTTCATATGCTCCAAAATACTAAATGGTATAGTACTAACCTTTTGTTGTCCTTTAAGAACAACAACATCTCCTTGTGTTTGTGATGGGTTTGGTTGTGCTCTTTGCTTGCTACAACCTACCCCCTTGGAAAAATTTGAACATTTTAACAAGATGAGGAGCCAACAACACCTGCAAAGTGATAGTGATTGCTAAGACAAGAGCAGTGATCCACAAAAGTTAGGATAAAAATAAAATTATAGAGAATAGAGATAGGTGAAGCCAGTGGTTATGAGAAATGATAGTGCAATGACTACAAAAGAGAGTAGTAACCTTAGACAAAGATAGTCATGGCATTTAAGGGTCAGTCACTAGATTGTCATGAAGATGCAAAGTTATAAAGAGCAGCCAATAGAGGTTGATGGGATGGCTCTAAAATATCTCTTATGCCTCCAAGGAATTATTGACTACGTCAAAGGTGAAAACATGTCCTATTATCATGCATAAGGCAGTTTAGGTAGTTTGGGTGATTTGGAGGTCATTTGAAGGAATATAGCAACAGTTGAAGAGATATAGGGTGCAATTTGATGACTAGGACAATAATTGGAGAGCTTCAAGGGGCTTTGTTGTAACATTTTTTACCACTTCCCAAGCATCTAGGAGCATATAACATTGAAAAGGTCAATATATCCCTTCTTTAATGCCACCAAGAGGTTTTCAAGCATTCAAAGCATGAGACAAAGGCAGTAAAGAGTGACCAGGTTCAAGGAAGTAGTCAACAAAGAAGAAAGGGGCATTTAATAGTCTTTGATGTTGTCTTACTTTCTTTGCAAGATAGGATAGCCAAAAAGGAAAATAGGCTCACTTTGTTAGTTAGTTCTTGTAAGTTTCGTGGTGTTATAACTTTTAAAAATTTCTTCCAACAAACCATTGTATTGTAACTCAAAAATCAATCATATTATGACTAAAAATAGATGCAATTTTTCAAATTTTGAGAACAAATCAATCATTTTCAGGCATGTACTATTGTAAAACACCTTTTCAGTAATAAATATATCAATTTCTTCCTTCAAGGACTTGTTTCTATTGTGTGCAGCTAGCAATTGATGTTATTTTTGTGATTTCATACACGAATCCTTGAATATATGTCTTATTTTAGCACCTTTAAATAGGTAGTGTTACTAGGATAGTAAAGGATAATTTTCAAACATCACAAGTCTATTATGAGGAGAAAATATATTATCCTTAGAATCATGTTACTATTTATAACATGATATGTCAAGCAAATTGATAGCTAAAACATGTGCACAACCATGGGGATATTATTATAGTCATGTCAACACCTAGAGATAGGAATAATCACTCTAAGACAATCATTAACAAGATTTGAGTAGTGGTTTCATTCAAATAATGAGACGGTTCATCATAATAATGTCATCTTAAGTATATCATAAGGTTTCTAGTTCCTTGAAGATCATAAATAATTGCTCTAGAGTTAAAATCATTGTTATTTACATGAAGATATTCACTCACCATTTCAAGACTTTTCATGCAAGAAAAAATAAAAACTTACTATTGTCCTAAAACACCATGAGTCAGTCATGAATTCAAAAGGAAATCATGTCATAAAATTGCATTAGTAGGTCATGAACATTGAAAGAAGATAATCATATTCTATAGTCAAAAGGATTATTACAATGAATAAAACTAAAATTCATAAGGTTTCCATTGGGACATGAGAGAGGGTATTGTATACGTACCTAATGTCCACTTGTAGTTCTAGACAAAACATTCGTAGGTGGATTGAACTTCGAGAACTAGTCTATCATAGTTGATAATTTTTTGCTCTTCAGGCTCTTAAGAGACTATCATAAAATAATGTAGCCTACAAGGATTGAGAGACCTAGGAAATAAATCAATGCCTCTAATAGCATTCACCTACCCACTTCAATGTGTTGAAACAATCAATTTAGTCAACACAAAATTTTGGTGTAGTCCCATTTTGTGTTGTGTGTCATGGGACCAAATTGATTGTTTCAACACATTGAAGTGGGTAGGTGAATGCTATTAGAGGCATTGATTTATTTCCTAGGTATCTCAATCCTTGTAGGCTACATTATTTTATGATAGTCTCTTAAGAGCTTGAAGAGCAAAAAATTGCCAACTATGATAGATTAGTTCTCAAAGTTCAATCCACCTACGAATGTTTTGTCTAGAACTACAAGTGGACATTAGGTACTTATACAATACCCTCTCTCATGTCCCAATGGAAACCTTATGAATTTTAGTTTTATTCATTGTAACAATCCTTTTGATTGTAGAATATGATTAGAGGCATTTCAATGTTCATGAGCTCTTAAGGGACTACACCAAAATAACATAGCTTGGAAGAATTTGCAGACCTTGTTGGTACTCCAAAATTTTGTGTCCCTTTTGTGTCTTTGTCATATTTTCCCTAAAAGTATAACAATATGAGATATCTATCACATGTCATTTTCTTTCAAAATTTCTTAACACCAATGGATAGAATATTGAAAATTTGGCTCAATCACTTTTTGAAGTTTTGAAAAATATCCTAAGGGGTGAAAGTTATTACTTCAAAAAGTGATTGAGCCTAATTTTCAATACTCTATCCATGGGTGCTAAGAAATTTTGAAAGAAAATGATCCATGATTGATATCTTAGATTGGTTATACTTCTAGGAAAACTATGACACAAAGAGACAAAATTTTGGAATACCAACAAGGTCTCCAAATTCTTACAAGCTATATTATTTTTGGTGTACTCTTAAGAGCCTTGAGAGAAAAACTATCAAACTATAATAGAGTATCTCTTAGAGTTCATGGTACCTACAAATGTTTCATTTGGACCTAAAAGTGGATATGGAGTCCCTCCACATTAATATCTCTCAATTTTGGTCAACTTAACACCATTGGACTATACCGAAAATATATGCATTCTTGCAAAAAGTGTAATTTGAGAGTAGTCTAACTGTGGTAACAAACATATTTGTGTTTTGTGTATTGTGGGGCCAACTTGACTATGCCACAATGTTGGGGTTAGCAAGTGAATACTATTGGAGGCCTCATTTCATTCCTTATATCTCCCGATCCTTCCATATGAATTGAGCCTGATTCCCTACAAGGTGTAGTTCGGTTGGTTTTCTCTATGAATGCCTAGTTGAGTAGGAAATTTCTGCAATAAGTTTTGAATGATGAAAAAATACTAAGTATAGGTCTTGTGGGATTTCTATGGTCAAGAGAACTTCCACTGTTCAGTTCTTAATTTGGTTCACTTAGTTTTTCCCACTTTGGGGGAAATATGTGCTCATCCAAACTTGTGGGATTTTTCATCTAAACTTCCCCTGTTCCCTTGCCGATGTCTTTTCTACATTTTCACTTACAACCATTTTTCTTGCAAGTGCAGTCAACTTCCAAATTGGCTAAGTAAATCTTTGTGGGTGGATGGAGCCCATCTTCCCACATTCATTCTTGATGAAGTCATCTTTATCTCTACAAAATTTCCCAAGTGACCTCATTTCAAGTGTAATTGTTTGATTCACTTCATTTTCTCCACATCACTCCTTTTGTGGACCTTTCCCATCCATCTGAACTTTCATTTCCAAAGTCCATTCAATTTAGGTAGTCATTCGCAAACCTCTCCCATTTCATTATCCCCCATCGATTCATTGATGATGTCATGCTAATGTCATCCCATATTGCTCACATCATCTTGATGTCACCTTATTTGAAGCTTCTAGTCTACTACCAACATCATGTTAATGTCACTTCTTGTGACATTCTCAGTGAAACTTTCCATCTGAATTGGCCAAATCTTATGTGCATTATGAGATTGGCATTTCAAATGCTTTTCTCTACATGAACCTATTGAAAGAAAATAAATTAAGTAAATTGTTTGTAGGAATCCCTAAGTGAAATGGACATATATTTGATGTGTAGATCAAATAGCAGGTTAAAATTTTGCAAAGACCAAAGAGACAAGGATGTTGACTCCCCATGTGGCTCGATAAAAGATATTTTACCCTAGATGGAATATTTCAAGTATCTAAAGGTCATTCAAACCTTATAGAAATTGTGATAGAATGCAAATATGTTTTCTTTGGACTTGAAATTTTTCCTTAATCATATGAGGCCAATCTTTTGGGTCATATTTCTGCAACATGTAAAAATAAGTATATTGGATTTCAACTAACACTGTTAACAATACAACCACTATTGCAACTACTTGATCTAATCAATGGTGGCTTGTAAAAGATTTATATTTTTAGTTGGTGAGAATTAAATGAATATGGGCAATTACCATATCTCATTAATCATTTGTAGAGACCTTTTCTATCACGTCACACCTCTAAGACACCATTTTAGTGGATTTTGTGGGAAAATCCTCCTATTTCTTACACTCAATCTCATAAATAATCAATACAATGTATGGTGCAGGTCAAATAATTTTCTTTCACATTTTTATCAAGAAAATCAAATTTGTATTGGACACATGTCAATTGGGGATTGAAAGAGGTTATGACTAGGGTTTCCTATTTGACACAACCTTTTGACATTTCACACTTGGTTGTTGTGGGTATATCTACTTTGGAAACCACATTTCAAAGAGAGAGTAGTCATAGGATAACTCTAACATAGAGGAGTTGTAACAAAGTCAATAGAGGAAAGATCCTCAAAGAAAGCCTTAGGGTTTCACTTTCCAATTCTAGGTGTAGTTATTATTGCCTTGTAATGATATGGGTTTTTTTTCCCAAACCTATAATTACACATGTAAACTTTGAAGATTGAATGATTAAAGGAAAAATCAACCTTGGTTGAGTGTCTTCTTATGTATGGTATGCATTTATGGATGTATGTTATTTAGTTTTTCAACTAGAAGTCTGTAAAATCCTTGTAAAGCTTTTGCAATGTTTCTTTTCAAAATAATTAAGGAAGTGTAGGGGTATGCTTAAGGATTATTGAGTACACTCGCTTAATATTCTGCAGCCATCTGTTATTTTTTTAAATGTATGTGTAGAGCCTAGCTTTTCTATGCATAGTCTTTTGTAGTCTCTTAATTAAAATATCACCTAAGTTTTTATTATTATATGTTTGGCCAAATCTAGAGACTTTATTTCCCAATGATTAAAGGAACCAATCTATGACTGGATTTATTTTCCATCATCCTTAACACACTCTAAACATATCAACGCAAAAACCTTTTATTTTTATTTATGTGTGTTCCATTGCCATGTATAAATGAATCTAACAACACAAGGGTGTATCATAAACACATTCTCATACACTTATACGGTAGATTATTTGTTAATAAGGTTTTCATCCTTATATCTCCAAAATATCACATAGGTATATTGTGACACCAATATTGGGATACATTATGTAGTGGGTATAGTTTGCTATAAGGCAGTGTTTAGTATTCAACCATCAATTCAACACCTTAGGAAAACCCTCCTTGGTTTTGTAAAGTTATAAGTGAAGGAGGTCTTACCCACCTCAAGCATTGATCCTTAGTTTCCAAACCTAAAGATAAGTTTGTGGTAATCTTTCTAGGTTTGACACCCATGTCACTTGGAAGATTACCATACCTTAGGGATTTTAGGCTTACAACTCAAATCACCAATAAATTGGCATCATTTTTGGGGATTAATTTACTGTAACAATTGGAAATGAAGTGTGAGATTGGTGCATATTTGAAACATCTTTGCAACTAGTTTGATAGTTTTTCCAGTGGAATTGTGTTGAATAAATTTGGTATCCATCAACTTACACCAACAAATTAGTGTCATTGTCGGGGAATAAATAAATCAATAATTAATTTTAAGACCCGTGTTACTTAGTGATTATGGTGTAGCCAAGAAAGTGTTGGTTTTTGGTTTGAAGTTGTAATTTTATTCCTTCTAATTACTTTTCCTTCAATGAGTGGTGACTTTGTCAAGTAAGATCTAAAAAATTATGCTAGAAGATAAATAATGGAAAAAGATCAGTGCTCTAAAGGTCGTAAATGCTTGAAACTAGTATTATTGATGCAAGAAGATGGCAAGAATAATGGAAAGTAAAAATTGAAGTCTTGAAGTTATAAAATTCAAGAAATACTAAAAAAGTAGGCAGTTTAGGTAAAAGATTTAATTCTAGAGATTTTGATCAATACACATAAGATGATTCAGTTGATAATAGGGTTAGAACCACTAGAAAAACTTTTAGATGTGACTTTACTAGGTATCAAAAATAAAAATACCCTTGTGCAAAAAATAGAAATGTGGGTTTTCCTGTAATTCTACCTCAAAGAAACCCTATGTTTCAACCTATGAGAAATCAAAGGGAAGAAAAATATGATACTCAAACTTTTGAGCAAGAAGTAGAAACCCCATTCCCATATGTTGACTTGAATATTCAGTTCAAAATTGAGTGTAGAGAAAAGGAATTAGCTCAACATATTGATCTTATTAATCATCTTAGAGAAAGGTAGCATGAGACAAAGATGAAAAATTTATCATAATAGGTCTAATTAGCCCAACATACCTTATTACTAAACCAACAACAAATTATTGTTCAGCCTCAAAATAATGCATTAGTTGTTCTAATTCAACAAGTTCACGGTGTTCAAAAAAATTAACCTAATCGCTTGCTAGTAAATGTAATACAAAATGTTGGGGTTAACCCCAGAAGATAGGCTCAAATATTTTTTCCAGTGAGACCAGCATTGGGATTAGAATGGGATTATAAATATCTAGACAGTTGGAATTCTATGGTATTCCTAATTATCCTAATCTAGTTCTAGTTGAGATTTGGGGAAATGTGCCAAAGTTACAAGGCAAAAATGCTATTACTGGTGAGTATCACTTAAGGCATTTTATCCATGTCATAGGTGAATATGAGATTGAAGATGAGGATTCCATGATGAATCTTTCATTCAATTCTTGGACTAAAGTGCAAAATAATGCTACAAGAGTCTTTCAAACAAAACATAGACTCATGGAATGAATTTATGAGGATCTTCAAACTACAAAATGGAGAAAGAGTGGATCCAAAGTTTGTAATCCATGAGATGACTACCATAAAAAATGGGTAAATAAACTAGTTTCTGCCTTTAACAAGTTCATTATGAAAATGAGGAAAGTGTCTCCATAGGTAAGTTCAAATGATCCTACATGTCTTGTTTTGTATCATGGAGATTTTGATTCAAAGTTGGGTGGAAGAATATGCAAAAGAAACCTGAAAGCTTCTAGGAAATACAAAAAAAGGGTTGATATAAAATCGCTGAAACTTAATGTAACAACGTCTAGCAAGCCTCTCACTGTTGAATAGAAATTGGAAAAAGTAATGGGAGAAATGAAGGACCTTTCATACAAGGTTAAAAAGAATGAAAAAGCTATACGCTCTAATGTTTCTCAAGAGGCCCTATAACAAACCTTATAACTATGACCGATCAGAAGAACATGGAGTTAATGACAAACAAGTAATATGAAGAAATTAAAACCAAGGACACCAAGAGAAATACATCCTTAATCCCTTGAGGAATGATCATGTAAATATACAATAGGATTAATTTTGGTGTGATAAATGTTATTTTCCTCATGATCAAAGAAATACTTGAAATTTTATTGGGTACTATTTCCATAGGCAACAAGCAAACCATTGAACCATTTTATACATCTCTACTAATAAATGGTTGGTTGGTTCATAATTGTATGTTATATTTCGGAGCATCTAGCAATGCAATTCCATTGGAAGTTATGAACCACTTAGGACTGCAAGTTTCAAAGTCATATGGTAAATGTTATCCTATGGATTCTTGTGAGGTAAATACGATTGAGATAGTAAATGGTATCCCAGTATAATTTTATATGTACCGAGGTAAGACCTTTTCAATGGATATTATCATAATTAATTGTCTAGCTATGTAGGGCATGTTATTGTCCAAGAAGTGGGCAACTTCAATGGGTGGTAGCATTAAAATGGATTTTTCTTATACTACCGTTCTACTATGTGGGAAATATGTCCAGTTACTCAAGGAAAATAAAATGATGTTCATAGTAGAGAGTCCCAATGATCCAGAGAATGAGGTTTTTTACCTTGATGTAGAGCTTGATTGTCTAGTTGGCTATTATGATGATGAACCTAATAAGAAAATTGCTTCATGTTTAGTGCTCCCACATATTCATCTGAAATGTGATGGAATTTGGAATATGCATTTTGATGGTGCATATTCAAAGGAAGTTAATGGTGCAAGAATTATATTGGTATCCCCTGAGGTCAAATATTACAAATTCACTTTCAAACTTAACTTTGAATGCACCAACAATTTGGCAGAGTAAGAGGCTTTGATTCTTGGTTTAAATGTGGTTTCAAAATATAGAGTCAAATACATTAGATTCAATGGTGATTCAAAACTTGTAGTGTCTTAGGTTAGAGGCATGCATGCTGCAAAATAAAGAAGGCTAAGAATGTATACGAATGCAGTATGGGATACATTGTGCATTGGGTATAGTTTGCTACAAGGCAATGTTTAGTATTTTAATAATCAATTTGGAACATTAGGGAAAACCCCCCTTCATCTTGTGGAGCCAAAAGTGAAGGAGGTCTTACCCACCTCAAGTATTAGTCATTAGCTTCCCAACCTAAAGATAGGGTTGTGGTAATGTTTCTAGGTTTGACACCCCTGAAACTTGGAAGATTACCAAACCTTAGAGATTTGGGGCTTACAACTTAGATAACCAATAGACCCGAGGAAAAAATTGAGACCTCCAATAATATTTATCCACCTACCTCGGTGTTGTGGAATAATTAGTTTGGACCCATGACACATAAAACATAAAATATACTTGTTTCCACGATTACATTGCTCTCAAATGACACTATTTTGTAAGAATGCATTTATTCTTGGCATGATCAAATGATTTTGAGTTGAAAAAAACTAAGAGAGGTTAATGTGGAGGGGGCCCATATCTACTTGTAGGTTAAGACAAAACATTTGTAGGTGCCACGAACTTTGAGAACCACTTTATCATAGTTTGGTAATTTTTTTCTCTTAGGACTATTAAGAGATTGTACTAGAATGATGTAGTATTGAAGGATTAAGAGACTCGAGGAATGAAATGAAACTTTTGATAAAATTCATCCACTCACCTAGATGTGTTGGTGTAGTTATTATCCCCCATGATGCACAAAACATAAAATATGCTTTTTCTATAGTTGTAGTACTCTCAAATGACACTTTTTGCAAGAATGCATTCATTCTTAGTATGGTCAAATAATGTATATTTGACTAAAACCAAGATAGGTTAATGTGGAGGTACCCCATATTCACTTGTATGTCTATACATAACATTCATAGGTTCCACAAACTTTGAGAACTTCTCTATCATAGTTTGATAATCTTTTGCTCTCAAGGCTCTTATAAGATTGCATTGGAATAATGTAGTTTGGAAGGATCAAGAGAATCGAGGAATGTGTTGGGACTGTAAAAATATGATGTTTTACATATGCTTTCACTAATAAATTTCCTAATTTGGTCCTACCGTATGCATTTTTCATCTGCATTTTGCCCATATTTCCCTATGGAACCCATCGGGTTGTGCATTTCCCATCTTGCTGAATCTTTCGGCATAGGTCCTTTACTGTCTCCCCGACTATGCTTATGGTGGTTCATGACAAAGGCTATGGGTTATCGGAGTGGTCTCAAGGGTATCATTTGTCTCAATCGGACGTATATTACAAGATTTTTCCAAATGACTTTCGGTGGGAGATATTCTTATCATTGTAAGGTCTTGGCGAGAGACCTTCGGTCTCACCGACCTTACACATGGATTTCCTCTCATTGACCTTTCAGCATGAGTTCTATGTTGTCTCGGTGATGCAAGATGGTGGGGTGGCTTTCAGTGTAACATAGTGATCTACAGGAGGTCTTGCTGATGTTGGAATGTTACGGCGAAGTGGATGAAACGATGAGGGCTCTGTCAGTGAGAAAGCCAAAATGTCTTGGCGAAAGTGAATAGAACAAAGCATAAATCCTCGATGTGCCTTATTTTTTTCGGTATGTGGTCTTGGCTAGGTGCCCGGGGTCTCGCTGAATGAAATACATAGATGATTGTGTCGGCATAAAAATTGGGTTGTCACAATGACTTGGATATGATAATTGAATTTTGGCCTGACATAGTGAGTTCGCTAGGTTGTCTCCTCGATATCATGGTGTTACAACAAAGGAATATGGGAATAATCCATGACTTCATTGTAACAAACAAAATTATATAGTGATCTGTGGGTGGTATGAGGCATATCGATGTAGCATGGTGTTTTCTCTATGACATCTC
>VDFB02286266.1:0-19148 GCA_007258455.2 Sequoia sempervirens | reverse complement strand
TGCTTTTACTTTTTGGGCTCTTTCTGTGTTTGACTGCCTCCATACACTCCATAGGTTGTTGATGACCATAGAACTCAAGGCCTCTCGCACCTTCACAAGTCGTCTTAATACGATTGTGCAAGATGCAAATTGAGTTTCGACAACCTAACATGGTATAGAAAAACATGTCACAAATGAACAATAAAAAATTAAAATTAAAAAATAAAAAAATATATAAAAAAATCAAATTTAAATTACCTTCAACAACTCCAACTTGGAGAAGGTCTTGAAGGTGCCTTGTGACATATGATGATTGGTCACAACCATTTGGATGTCCTCATCTTCCGTGTAGATTTGTTTGACCCACTCAATTTGTGTGCCAATCTTTTGCAATATCAAATTGAGTGAGTGGACTGCACATGGTGTCCAAAAAATGTGACTATATGTACCCTCCACTATAGTCCCAATTGCCCTACAATTTTTAGCATTGTCTGTTACGACTTGGACAACATTTTTAGACCCCAACATCTCGATGGATTCTATGAGGATATTGGCAATGAAACTTGCATCTTTTACTTGCCCTTCACAATCCACTGCCTTCAAAAACATCGCCCCTTTAGGGAATTTACTATAACATTGATCAATGGTCTATTTTTGCGATCTTTCCATCTATCAGAAATGGACACACCTATTTTGGGCCATGTGTCCTTGATTACTCTCAATGATGCATCTACCAAAGCTTTCTCCTTCGCCAATAAGGTGGTTCGCACCTTTTCATACCCAGAACCAACATAATCAGAAGTTGTATTGGAAAGGGCCGTCACCATTTCCCACCAATAAGGTGATCTAACAAGGTTGAAAGGAAGCTCGTTGCCATAAATGCAACGAGCAATGCTCTGATCTGCAATATCCCTCACTTTATTTTTGAAGGCATTCTCCAATGGGCCTCTTTTTTGTGAAACCGAAACATTCTCTTCTTTAGAAGATGGTGGCATTGGCATGAAAGGATGTGGGTCAGCCAGTTGTGATAAGTCACTAGGAGGTTTGTGCAAGCTTCTCTTGGCAAGAGGATTTGCAATAGCCTTTGATCTATTACATGCCATGTCAACATCCTCTTGTTTTTAATATAAGCCAATATTTGTTGTTTTGACAACCCTTTTTTATTTAGCCCAGGACAAACTTTTATTCCTTATAAAGGAATAGTGCATAAGTGAGCTTTCACTTGAAATTACAAGTTCTTATATTGAATTCCACATTGGCTACAACACCAAAGATAACCCCCACCACTAGGAAGTTGTTTAATCATTGTCGTATGTTGCCAAAGAGGTGGTGATGCATCATATTTAAATTGATTCTCTATATTTGGGCCAATTGAACTAGAACTACTGGCCATTCTGTATGAACCTAAAATAAAAAACATTACAAATTAGAGGCACAACTGATTTTTTAAAAAAAAAATCGGCATTATAACCCCTTATTATGCATAAAAAGTTAAAAAAAATCAAAACTTACCAAAAAAACTAAAAAAAAAACTTGATTTCTTTTCAAATTTGAAAAATCTTCAAAATAATTGTTGAAAACTTGAAAAAAATGAAAGATTTACTCACCTTTGATGGTTAAATCTTTTTTGTGCAGTTATTTATCCCTTGTTGGTGTAGGTCTAACTCCTTCATAGCACTCATCTTCGAAATAAATGGCACTAACCATCAAAACCCAACAATGGCAGCGTGGAGGCAAAAAATGTTGTTTGTGGCCTTTTGTGTTTGTGAAATGAGTTGAAAAACATATTATGCCCTCACTTTAGGGCGGCCAATGCCTTTTAGAGGATCTTTTTGTTTTAAAAAATACCTTTTTTAATGCTTTTGTTTAAAGATTGACATCCTAGGCCGTAGGCATGCTTGGGTTTGTTTGGGTACGCCTAGGGTTCCGCCCAGGCACCCCAAGTTCCTTGCGGGAAGGAGTCACAGGGAACTCAGGGCACCCAGGCGGAACCTTGGGCATACCCAAGGAGGGACCCGTAAGGTACCTAGACTCGAATTGAACCCATACGGGTACGAGAAGGACCCACAGTGAACTCGAGGTGCTTGGGCGAAACCCTAGGAGTACTCAGGGAGGTACTTTTAAGGTACCCGTAACCAAATCGAACCCAAATGGGTATCGGGGGGTAAACACAAGGACCCAACAACTTAGGCTTTAATCAAAGTCTATTCGTTGTCTTGTTCTTGTTCCTCTCTTTTGTTAGTTTGTTTTTCGACCGCATATAGTGTTCCCAAGTTGGAACTGATATTTAGGATTTTGGAGGTGGATTGACTAATCTTATTGGGATTAATCAAATCCACCACATCATCCTCATCTTCAAATCCCTATTCTGAATCAGTTGCATCAATTTGCTTACTGGACTCTCTAGGATTGTTGATAGTTGTGATGGCCTTATGTGGAGTGGCCTTTGATCCTTTCATGATATTGACCTTGGGGGTGAGAGGGTTCTCTTGTTTCGAGGACTTCACATCAACTTCTATGGGGCTTCCTTTTTGGTGTTCTTTTGGAGGAATTTGTGGTTCATGTTCTTTCAGAATCCAATGTTTTTTTGGAATAAGGAGGGGCAACGACATGATGACTCAAAGTGATTCCTACTCCTGCATCTTAAACAATAAAATTTTGGTTCCTCTTTTTCAATCCCTTGGATCCATTTGCCTGCAAATGTGATTAATTTGATGGTGGGTGGGATCTCTCTAATAGCAATTATTTTTATGGGAGCATAGATTAGGGTTTCCGCATCCCACAAACCAACCTCTAGGGTGTCCCCAAAAAAGACCCCAATCTGTGATTAGCATTTGCCTAACCAGTATTCAAAGGGGATATTGTAGAGTCGTAACCATATCGGTCCTTCCGAAGGAGAGATCTCCTATGGATTGAAATTTGGTAACCATCTCTGTACATAGAGATAAGTTTCTCCATATTTCCATGGTCTGTTGTTGATGTTTTCCTTGTCTTCCTCAGATTGGAAAATTGCCACAAAGAAACATTTGGGCATAAAATTAATCGTGAAATCGTTTTTCTAGTTTGCTTCTGTCCATTCGTTGATGATTTTCTGTGATAGTTTCCTTCCCATGAATCGGCAAATGATTGCTGTCTCCTTTAGAGCTAGTGTCTTTATCTGCCATGGATGAAACATCTATACTGCAAATCAGTTGATCAGTCTTCCCCAAGTTTCTCTATAGCTCGCTTCGCTACTTTGCTTTGCCTTTCGCATGTGCCATCCTAATGGTGGGTGAAATTTATCTAGTCAGACTTTCTAGACATCTGCATCCCTTATCTCTTTGCTTTCATTTTCCTTTCTCTAATGTTGATGGTGTTGGGGCCTTCAACTGTGTCACAGGATGCCTATTGTCCTTGGCATAAGGGATTTGTGCTTCAGCACTAAAGTATTTGGTGTACTTTGTGTGGGTTAGCTCTTGCATGTAGTGCTTGAGGAGTGTTCTACTTCATCTTGGTGTTTGCTTTGATCTTGGAGGCATGGTTATATGCTTACTCCAATGTATTTGCAGTGAGAAATTCCATCTTGGCATGTATAAACTATGCTAATGTACTTTAGCACCTTATTCTTGTCAGCAATGTTGATTTGCAGGTTTGCAAGGGAGTCATGGAACTCATTTATGTAGTCTTGCTGCATTGATCCCTTCTTTGCCCCAACTATTGAAGTTTCATTTATTCATTCTCATAGTGCTTAAGAAGATGTAGTGCAATTTACAAATAGTTCTATCAAACTATTCAAGTGTTGGCAGGTTCAAAATCACTCTCTTGTTGCGTGTTGAAAGCTTCCTTCCATTGTGAGATTGACATGGACATTTTCAACATGGCAAAGGTAATCTTCTTGGCATTGATGAAATGGTCAACAAAGAAGCAGGCCTCCAATTGTAGAATCCAATTATGCTATACTACAATGTCAAGTTTTCCTTGGTACACTGGAATCTATAAATTGATTCGGACCTTGAAAGGAACTTGATGCTGAAAAGGCATGTTGGTATGTGAAGTGAAAGAAGGTAATGCATTGCTTCCCTAGAGGATCATTTTTGAGTTGTTGGATGTCTGGGAAGGCATCAAATGTTTCTTGAGGAAATTGGTCATCTTGCTTGTGTGTTGGCAATTGTCCAGGTAGTTGGATAAATGTGTAGGTTGTGCTCATTCCGTCTGCTGTTGTACACAAGTGTTATAGGCAAATGAGCCCCATAAATAGAATGTTGTGAAATCTGCTTTCATTCCAATGATCTGCACCATGGGGCCAAAAATGTTGGTGTGGGGATCGATCCAATATCCCATCTACAAAATTACTGAGCTATGGAAAGAAGATGCAGCAGATATTATCACAGTCTCCTGTTACATATACAGAAGATAGAGATAATATAATAATGTTCTTCTACTCAAGGAAACTGAACAGGTACTGTTTAAACATACAGAAGACTTAGAATGAGAATTACTGTGATCATATAACTAAGGGAACACTTCCTAACTGATTTGTGTAGCTGAATGGAAATAATATGTCTGCATAATGACCTTAGAAGTCAGGTACAACCGTACAAGTGTATAAACTATAAGTATAAACAAATACAATATAGAAGTGGTCCAGGATTTGAGTAGTTGACCATTCACCTTCTTGCTGATGTTTTGGTTTGTCTTCTAGATGTGTGCTGCATGGGATGGTCTACTGACATTACATGAAGTTTGAACTATGGGAGTGATGACTAGAGTGCCTCCATTCTGCACAAAGGTTTGCCTGGCCTGGTGGAATTCTTCTGCATTGTATGTCAACTCAGGAGCGCTAAATGGGTGGAGTGCCAGCTGTGGTGTTGACTTAAGAAGCGCTGACTTGCTGAGATGATGGCATTGGAGCTTGGCAACACGAGACTCGGTGCTAATGCTATACTGTCTGGCGCTCGTTTCTGTAGGTCTACCTATGTGATTAAAGTGAGAGTGCAGATTGATACAGCTTGTCTTGGATCAATGTACAAATATTGTAATTATATTATAATGTGATATGATGATACTTATGACGGTCAGAATACCAGTAACTAACTGTCATGTATGGTGAAGACAATGGCAAACAATATATACATCTAAAAGTTATTGCAGGCGTATTTTCTTTTCCATATTCTGTTATAACTGCCAGGCACATACATTATAAGTTGAAGAAATGCATCTGACCATTTCCATGTGTGTTGCATTAGTTGTTTTTTACATCTGCAAAATTATTTGTTCCTCGTAGCCATTTTTAGTTTATAAAAAGGTTTAGACATTTATGGATCCTATTCTTTTGCAAATTTCACCTTGCAGATGGGACAACATAAGACTCTTGGGAGATATCGTGTTCATATTCTTTCTGACTACATATCTGTTGTGTCTGGATGTGGTCCATCAAAATCAGGCCTCAAGAGGTCCATCTAACCTATCCTAACTTGCACATATTGTATAGTTGAATATTTAGTTTTATAACATAACTTGTAATGATGTTTTGGAGCTTTAATTTATTGAAAATTTTGCTGTGACAGGGAGATAAATGAAGCACTACGACCAGGAGCTTATGCTTTGGTTCATGCCTGTTCTCGGGAAGATCTTCAACAATTGCATGCAGTTCTTGGAGGTAATGTCTTTTGGAACATTTGCATGTCCTTTTTCTGTGCTTTTTCTTACCAAACCACCACCTCTAACTTTGCAGCAAACAATTGTCATATCAAACTACCTTGAACTCAATATCATGGTGGAAAAATCTTATTGTAATGGCATAACCTTTCCTACAGATTTTGGTTTTCTCCCTTTTATAAATTGCAAATTTATACAATGTGTCTCTAGGGCACTTCTGTGGGCCTATTGAAAAATAGGTGGCCAAAGAATCCTAATTTTGCAGATAATTTAGTTCATAGTTTAAAAAAGGTAGCATTTGTTATGAACTGTCATCTCCTCTACATTGACAACATAAATAGTTTACCATTATTATTTGCTTTCTTGGGATAACATGAAAAACAATGTACATGTACCTGGAAGGAATAAGCATTGCACAACCATGTAAGATTTCTATTCATTTTCACGTAGACTGTCAAGGATTCAAGGTTTTGGTCCTTCATATACAAAGGCCTCTATGCATAAGTACATATCATAATGTTTTATATAAACATAGCCCATGCTTCAGTGACTTTATCTTGTGCTAATTCACATCTCATTCTTTGTGTTTGTTAAGTGAGTTTTTCTGCTGATATTCTCAAATTGTCAAGCACTTTAGGAATGATAGTTTGATCTTGTATAGAAATTGTGATTTATTTTTAATACTCATTGATGGGAAATTGCCCAAATTAATGAGGCACACTGTTAAATACTAAAACATTTTTGCATGTTCACTTTGAAGGAAAACCTGCTTGTAGAGCTTAGGGCCTATTTGGTAATGATATTATATATTTAGTATTCTTACCATAATGAATATGGAACATGCTTACTGCACAAATCTGGTCAGCATTTAGCTTTGGCGAAAGTATTGTGTTTTATTATCAACATCTGTAAGAATCTAAAATGAAGTCTTACAATAGATGTTTTATAATGAAGTCACAACTATGGATAGGTTAATACCTTTTGTAAGGTTACCATGTGTGTGATTGGTTACCTTTCTTGTTGGTTAACATCTGTAAAAATTCAAATTGAAGTTTTAGAAAAATGTTTAGAACTAAGTCTCAACTACGTAAGGTTTGTTGCAAAGATGGTTGCCATTGCACCAAAAGATTGACCTGTTAATGCCCGATACAACCGCCAGATATAATGAATCCACAGGAGGCGGTTAAGCCATGTCACGAACCTGAGCGCTGCGCTGCACAGCACAAGGAGACCAAGGGTGCACACCTTGCAACAAGCCCCTCCCTCCCCTATGCTAGTGAGGGGTTTGAACCCGTGACCCCGGCTTTGATACAAATTTTTGCAAAGGCGGTTGCTGATGCACCAAAAGATTGACCTGTTAATGCCCGATACAACCAGAGTTAATGAATCCATGGGAGGTGGTTAAGCCATGTCACGAACCTAAGCGCTACACTGCACAACACAAGGAGACCAAGGGTGCACACCATGTGTGTGATTGGCTAACCTTTTTGTAGGGCAGATGGGGACACTTTTAGACAAGATTGCATTAGATTTAGTGAGTATAATTTCTTGCAGGCATATGAACAAGGAAATAAAACCTATCTGTTTCATCCAAACAAGTATAGTTTCATATTGAAAACATGTTCAAAAGTTTTCAGAATAGGAACCGCAACTTGAAGCCTAAGATGCAGTGAAAACAACAAATACAGCATGATTCAATTGATTTTGTGTATTAATGAAAAGTCATTCCATTTTTTGTACATGGCTTCAAATTCAAGGTAGTCCCCAGGAAATGAATTAAATAAACCCATTCCTGTCAAGACTTTGAAAGTTTGCATTAGAATCTCAACTACTACTGAATTCCAGTTGTTTGTGGAACATCATGACTGAAAAAATCTAATGCTGCAGTATTTTGTGAATGGACACAATTGGCGAAAATGCACATAATGAGAAATTAGAATTACAATTGTACTTCTAGCATCTAATATGCATCTAAGGTTCAAAATATAGGGGATGTAGTAGTTTTGTTTCAATGAAAAATTTAGTACACTGTATACTGAAATTACAATGTATGGGGGAAGTGGTGAAAGAGTAGCTTCAGGTTTTGACAACCAGAATGTGTAACTGTAATTTGAAATGGCAGAGTATGATCTCGGTAAAATATGCTAGAAACTGCCCCACTGAATATGGCCATCATTGCTGATTTAGGTCGTGAGTTGCATTTTGTTGTCTTGTTGAGTTAAACCGGAGCCTGAAGACTATAAGCTCAGCTGCATTATTTTTTTCCCAATAAAAGATTTACAAAATCTGAATCCTTTCGTAGCTAAAGTTGAGGAGCAGAGGCATGTGAAAATAAAACCAACTTCAAAGAAGAAGCACTTAGAACAGCAGGGTAATATAGGACAGAAAACATGGTAATAGAAATAACATCATAGTTTTTAAGATAGATACAAAAATGCTGCATCTTAAATGTGCCTTTTCTAAATAGGGGTTTGAGACCACTATTCTTATTAGCAAACGAAGACATTTGATCACCTATGCATTAGTTGCCATTAGTTTTCCACAGTACATGTAGTATACAGTTGATTCCAGAAGCAATCTAATGTTGTACACCTATGTATTTCCAAATTTCGCTCTCTATTTTCTGTGCAACTGCAACCCATGACTTGAAATTGCGCCAAAACAAGCCCTAGAGATCACAAAATACTTAATCCACACTTTTTTAACTCATTCCTGGCCTTCTATTTGCCTTACAACTGTAATCCATGATGAAGCTTAACTCTTTCTGTTTTAAATCATTCCCAAATTGTTAAGCAGCAAAAAATATCAGTTTTATATGTCATTGGATGAGTTTTAATTCTGCTGCAAGTTTTTGATAGGTTTTTACCAATTTTCGGCAAGCTTTTCCATGTTAAATCACCGTGAGTTTTTGAAAAACTTGGCATCAAGTTTTCCTATGAGTAACTCACAGATGACTTTGGCTAATGATTACTCATGTGTTCTGCGAGTAATCAAAGTACTTTACACCATTGGGGAAAAGTATGGTGAGGGCATGTGTGGGAATAAATGCAATTAAGTGGTAATTAAAAAGGTCAAAATGTAAGTGTGATAGTCTAGGATGGCATAAAAAGGAGGGTTGATTGAAGTTGGCCGTGCAAATAGGAAATGAGATTAGGATGACTATGCAGGACTAGGTAAGAGCACATGCAGTCAAAATGGGTGTGGCAGAGCTTGTGCCTTTCCACGAGAGGAATATGTGAGGTGGGAAAAGCAAAGAAGTCCCATAATATAAGATCCAATAGAATTGGGAAAATTAGAGACTATGCATATTGGACACTTAATTCTGTTCTTGGTTGATTTAGACTTTGATTACAGCCAGATGAAGGTCTTTTGCGCTGTACTGTATTTTGTCTTTCCAGGATCCCAGCTGCTTGTCAAGTAGATCATCTATCACAATGTTATTCTGGAGTTTGTGCTCCAAAGTACAACTTTCAGCTTATAGCTTACTCAGTATATGATGGATGTACGAGATGATGCAATCCATTTTCAAGTTGCTTAGTTTTGGGATTGATAAATAGTGTTAATAGGCTGTCTGGGTGTTATAATATCTGATCTTAATCAGAAAACGTGTTAAATCAAAATCACCTTTTAGTAATTTACATAAAGCTGAGTGATTCCTTGTGAGAGGGCAAGCTTAATACCTTTGATGGCAGCAAGGAGTTCTACCATATTTTTGTCTGTGTACAGCTGATAAGACACATGATGATGGTCATTCTCTATGTGTATGATTCCTCCAGCACCTGTTAGACATAGGTTTTCTCTTGCTACTTCATAAAAAAATAGTTTACACTAGTCCTCTTCTGGTAGGGATCATTTGCCGAGGACTTGGATAACGAATCTTGGGAATGTCTGAATGAGTGATGAAAGGGGATATTCCATTTGTAGATCCTCTGCAAGTTTGTCGTGTTTGTTGACTATTGAGTGTAAGTTAGCATCCTCCGGTACCTGCTAGACATAGATTTTGACTTGCTACTTAATAAAATAATAGTTTATTCTAATACTCTTTTGGTGGAGGGGTCCATTTGCCAAGGACTTGGATGGCAAATCTTGCAAATGAGCGATGAAAGGGGATGTTCCTTTGGGGGTCCTGTGCAAGTCTCTCATGTTTGTTGACTAGAATCTGGTTGTTTACTTTTGAGTGTAAGTGCCATTGTTCTGATTTGGTTCCTTATATTGGTGTAGAGGATGAAGGGGTTTTATTTAAGGGGTTTTATTTCCAAGTATTTGTATGTTATGGTTCTTCCAGAGTTCCATATTATAAACCTGCTGTCATTTTGTGTGCGAGGTTTAAGATTGGCTAATTGGTGACCCCTTGATCAAGTACCTAATGACTGAAGCTCTTTTGGGAACCAGGCAAAGGAACAAGTGAGCCAGTACAGAGGAAGCTTTTAGTCACATGCTAGGTACAGTTCATTTATGTATTCAGCATTTTATTGGCAATTTGGCCAGATATTCTGGTCTATTATCTTAATCTTTGCAGACTGTCTGTATTTAGTCATACAAGGTGAGCCAATGGAAAGCTTTGATTTAAGGCATGTTGCAGTCGCCTGCATTTGATTCCAGCGTTCAACTGAGCTTTGGACTTGATTGTGTATAAGGGCATAAGCTGAGGCTATAGTGCAAATCCCTGAACTTATATGTTTCCATACAATTCAATGTTGCTTTTATGTGATATAAATGGGTCTAGAAACTTTGCCCGCACGGGTAGTGGAGTTGGCTTGAGTCTTGAGTTTGCTCCCCAAGGTCTTGGGTTCGACTCCGAGGCCCGGACTCACCTGATGCGAGTGGCTTGTGGGCGGCTGCTCTCATCCTTAGAGGACCAGTCTTGCCTTAGCTTGCTGCTTCCTGAACCCCAACTTGGTATAAAAATAAGCCCAAGGTATGGTGGGTTGGGCGCTGGGCTGGGTCGCGGGGATAACTTCGAGTTAACAAAATAAAAATAAAAATAAATGGGTCTAGAAACTAGCTCTTCAAGCAATTGTTGGTCTTGATTTGGGTGGACCACAGCATGCCTTTGTATTAGAGCTTTATTCCAGGTTGTGTCTTCATTTGTGACTCAGATATATTAATCAAGAGTGTCATTTTACAGAAAATTCTTCAACTTGTCGAGCCCAGAGCTTGTGAGAAGGGGAGGAATGACTCCATTCTGCTATGTTGGGTGATGGAGGATTCCATGAGGCTGTTATCATTTCTTGGGTTGAAGTGCAAAGTATATTTGTGTTAGCAGGTCGGCCCAAGGGATGTGTTTTTGGTCTTGCATCTGCCAATTAGGTTTCATAGCAAAGACTTGGTTAAAGTGTTTGATGCTCTTAATATTTAGCTCTCCAGATTTTGGCTTACTTGTGCTCTTCCAAGAGGCTAAGCTATGTATGAAGTAGCTCTCCATTGCCTGCCAAATGAATTGACTTCGTGTACATGCCAAATCAGCTTCAATGGAGGTTGGGATTTGGATAAGAGACAATAGGTGGATTGAAACAACTTGTATGCCAACTTGCACTAAGTGAGCTCTTCCAATGAAATTGAGCATTTTATGAGTCCAATGAGACAGTTTGACCGCCATTCCTTTTGTTACCTTGTTACACAGATCCTTGGCACTCTTCTTGTGGATGGAGAAGCCTAAATACACAAAACAGTTTGATCTCAATTCCTTTCATTACCTTGTCATATAGATCCTTGGTACTCTTCTTGTGGATGGGGAAACCCAAAGACACAAAAGGCAATTATTCTTCCTTAAAATCTAGATGATTAAGAATTTCATGCTTTCTTGTATAAGGGATGTTGAAAATTACCATAGACTTGTGTTCATTTATCTGCTCTTTATGCCTGAAATTGTCAATTGAGAGCAGATTATTAGTTTTAGAGATTTCAGTGATCATGAGAGTAAATAAGAGGATGGTGCTTTGAGCAAACTAGAAGCATGCTTGTTTTTCTCCTCCTGCAATAGCTATTCTTTGGCTTTTTGCAATAGGTTAAATAGATTTTCTCCCATGATGATGAACAGATACAGAAGAAGAGGGTCACCTGCCTTGATCTGCATGTAGGCTTGAACCATTGTCCTTTACTGCCATTGATTGAAACAGAGTACGAGGAAGTCATTATGCAACTAGAAATCCAGCTAACAAATGATGTGTTAAAACCAAAATTTTCAAATGTTCCAATGGTTGGAGTCTAGTTGCATCTGTCCAAATCTTTTGACACATCAAGCTTCAGGACAATCCCAAGCCTATGATGATGTGTGACAGAATGGAGGAGCTCTTGAACAAAATAATGATATTTGTGATTTGTCTCTGTGGAACACAAGCATATTGATTGGTTGATATGAACTTGGGTAGCAAACCCTTAATCCTAATGGCTATGAGCTTAGATATGTACACCATGTTGCAGGGCCATAAGTTGGTACTCATTTATGGTTTTTGCAAGTGAAGCTTTGGGGATGAGTACTAATCGTGTGATGTTTATCCTGGTTAACATTTTTATTCTGCTGGGACTTTTCAAATACTTCCAAGCATTTATCCTTTATTACATCCCAGAAGTCAGAACAGCTAGTAGAACAGAGCAGAAAATCCATCAGAGCCCAGAGATTTTTCTTCGTGAAAAGAGAAGACCACGTCTTTGAGTACTTCTATGTCTGGTTGTACTATTTTTCCATTATCTTTTGGGGTGACTCTCTTTGGGATTTTCTTTATATCACTGTCTTGTTCTTGAGAGTGAACCCTATCTTTGTTCTCCCCTGCAACCAGTTGCTTCAAGTAGCTTGTAGCATGGTTAGATATTAACTTAGAGGTTGAATAACTCAAATTTGCGAGGTTCTGATTTTGTTTGTACTATTGATGTGCTGTTTATTCAGGACGGATATATGAAAGAAAGCTGTGTTGGCATACCCCATTTTAGTCCACTTCTCTTGTGGCTTTTGGTTCCGATAGTGTGCCTCTTGGGTTTGGATAACTGCTTAGCTCTTGAATCTATTTGTGTTCCTCTTTGGCTTCTGCTTGGGATAAACCTTGATCTCTTATTTTCTGCCATACTTGTCCAAGTATTTCTTCCTTGGGTTTGGCAAAAATATCCCAAAATACATTTTTATAATTTCATTCCACTCATTCATTCTAAGGCAACGATGATCAAGTTCAGTAGCAAATTTGAACACAAGGATTTGTTTGGACATTTACTGGTTCAATCTGCCATTGGGAGACCATGTGAGAGAATTCCTCACGAGTGAGCTACATGCTTTCAAATGTGTATTACGTGTGTATAGATGGAGTAAAGGGAAGTATCTCTAATCATATAGGTCAGTGATTTGAGAGAGTAACTATGGTAACACTGGTGTTGATTTGTGTTGTAGCATCCACCTATTCTGATGAGATTGAACTTATATCCATTTTCAGCTATGTAATGATTGCCTTTTGTTTGGTTTGTCCATGCGAACAGTCCATGTCAATTAGGTGTTTTTCATTTATAATGTGCATTAGGGCTGCAGCAACTCTATTGTTAAAAGTTAAAACCTTGAACTCCTTTCTTTTCCTCCATATCCTTGACAGAGTTGAAATCCTCCATTGTAATGATTTTTTGTTGAGCAGAAGGAATATAAATTTGACTGCTCTGACAGAAGGAATATAAATATTTGCAATGGTAATTGTTTCTAGTAATTTATAGGAGGATAGAGTGGAAACTGTTCCCTAGGGGTATTTGATTTGGGAGTCAGGAGCACAGTGGGAGTGGTAATATCGGATTGCCACTTTTGTAGTGGGGCATAAGCATATTTTCTTGCTGCATTATATTCTAATATATTTGATTCCCTAAAGATTGTTTACCTTGGTTGTTTTCTGTGGTAGGATGAGGTCAATGTGGTTGTCGCAAACTTTGCCAGAGAGAATGTGGTGTTTATAAGGTACTCACCTCCTGATTTCCATGGTCATATCCTCATTACAAAGGAGAGATTGGATCAGGGTTGTTCCAACACATGGGGCTCTCCATTGAGGAGGCTTTGGGAGTTCAAATTTGCATGATTTTTGTGAGGGTTTTCTCTATCAGTGGGTTTCCATTCATGATGCTTTCTTCATTGGTTGACTTCCTCTTCTTTTCCCCATTCCTCCATGCCCTTTGATTTCCAGATTTGAAGATTTCTTGGGATTAGACTGCTATTAGTGGTAGTTTGTGATCTTATGCTTCTTGTGGTGGAAGGGAAATAATTTTCTAATGAGCCAAATTAGAGAAAATTGTTTGCTAAGGTTGCTAGTCTGCCTTCTAGTGATTCTCGTGGTTGGTTAAAGTTTTGATGAGTAGGGAAACGAGTGTGTGCTGAATATTGTTCATCTTTTCATTTTCAGTTTCTGCATGAGCAGAAAATGGGTTATCCAATTTATTGGGGAATCCCATTCTGTTCTTTCTTAAACTTTTCTGCTATATGCTCTTTGAAACTATCTGTCCTTGCGAGGTTGTTGCTGATTTTTTTAATTTGTTACTTATGTTTACCCTCTTGGGTTTTTTGAGTTGTTTTCTTCTCTCCAATTTGTTATTTGCAAGAGTTGTCTGTGCTTTGTGCTGATCTTGGTAATCTTCTGTTTCTGAGAAGGAGCAGAAACTAGTCAGATGGCCATGTTCATGGCAGATCTGGCAGAAAGCCAAAAACATAATGACCTGATTTTTTCATGACTCACTTTCCTCCTTCAAATGCTTGTTCCCTCTCTTTTATGTATGAAAAAATCAGCCATGAAGTATTCTTTTGGCATCATTGGATTTCTATAGATCCAGAGTGTTTCCAGTTTAGCTTGAAGCCATAACTTCAATTTTGGGTTCAAGGAACATGCCCATAAATCTGCAAATGAGAGTTCTCTCTTTCAGCTCTGGATTCTCCATTCCATTTCATCCAATGACAAAGAGACTTTAGGTGATTTATCCATCTTGAGATAGCCACCATTCTCTTGTATTTTAGGAAGTTGGGCCAGCAATTGTTTTCTTTGTATGGCATTGAGTGAAATTATTCATGCCATCTGCACAATTTTGCCAGGTTTCCCATGATACAGCAATCCTGATAAGGGTCTGGGCCTAGGCTGCCTTTGAAAGAGGCCATTACCTCTCCTTAAAAGGGGAGTTCTGTTATCCAGTCAGCAGGTGGGTGGCTATTTTGGTCACAAAACATCAGGTATTAATGACTAGGATCAGCTGGCTGGAGGAAACAATGTGCATGAAAACTGTAAATCCAGTTTCCCCTATTTTGTGAGAAGGTATCCATGACAGCAAAGTCTTCTTGTTGCTCACATTTGAATTTTGTCTTATCTTCAATAGTAGGCTTTTAAGTTTGATCATATGAATAATGGCTCCTTTGAAGAGAAAATAGTAATACTATAGTATGATATTTGTTGGGACTTGGGTGATATTCACTTGCAGAGTCTTTGTAGGAAGAGTTTGTCTACATAATTCAATGCGGATATATAGTGAAGTTATAGGTGTTGTGGTACAACAGACATGGTGATTTTGTGATAATGTTGTTGTAGATGATGTGGTACAACATACATGTTGGTTCACATGTGATGATACTATGATAGCAACGCCAAGGAACCTAGAGAAGAAATCACAACTGCATATGGAAGACAATGTTTGTTAGAAGCATGAACAATGATGCAGGAGCACTTGCGGAAGAATTGGAGTTTATGTAGCACAATCTGAGAGCAAGATAATGTTTTGGAAGATGGCACAAGGTACCACAAGCTCTTAGAAGTTTGTATGCACTTTTGCAAGCGTGGAGCTGGTAGTGGGGGTTATATAGGTAAACCATAAAACATGAAGTCATAGATAGTCTTAGGGATAAACTATTGATTCTTAGTGTGTGGTTACATATACAAGGTGATTATACATGTGGAGACATCATGTTTGGTAATATGTGTAGTATGTTGATGCCATACTGTGGTCGAAATTATTAGCCATGACTCTCTTGGTATTCCATGTGTTGGTTGGATAGTTAGATGATGAAAAACGCCAATAACCGCGTAAACGCTGCAGTAATCGCTGTCTACGTGATGGGCGTAGTAAATCGCACAAAAACTCGCAGCCGTGTTTTAATGAAAAAGCGCAACGATTTTTTATAAAAACGTGCAGAAAAACACGATATTTTTGCAAAAAAGCGGCCAGAAAAACTTAAAACCCGGCCTTTATTTTTAACCCTAATTTATTCTTCTTCAAAACAAAGTGTTTGCATTCCATTCATTCACGTTGTGCGACCCAGGGTAGAGGAAAAATGACGGCGGAAAGAAAAAATGCGACGCACAGGGAAAATCGATTGACGGCAGCAAGAAAAAACATGACACCGATGGCACAGGAGAAAATTTCGATCATTGTTTGGTGTTTGTTTTGTCACTTTGAAGAATCATGTCGGATCTTCATTACCGTAAAACCATCGCTAAGAACACGTGAACTGACTCCCAAGATGTAATAAATTATTTTAAAGTTCATTTATTTTTAATAGTGTCATATTTTTTCTAAAAAAATTTCACCTAAGAAATTTTTAATACATTTTTTATTTTCATAGATCTTAATACAAATCTATAATAAATTTTAAACAAACAAATTTATAATAATTTTAGTTTTCTGTTTTAAATTAACAATAATTTTTAATATTTTATTATTATATTGTATATATTTTAATAATATGTTTAAATTTTAGTTTATTTATTTTTCTGTAATAAATTTATAATAAATTTTAGTTCATTTATTTCTTTATAATTTCATAATAATTTTTAATATTTTATAATATATAGTGTATAAATTTATAATAAATTTTAATTCATTTATTTTTCTGTTATAAATTTATAATAATTATTAATATGTTATATTGTATAAATTTTAAGAATATGTTTAAATTTTAATAAATATTTTTCAAATTATTTATTAAATTTAAAACAATATTATTAAAATTAAAAATTACGTCTAAAATTTTTAAACATATGATATCATTGTCTTTTTCAAAAGAAAAAACATTATTATTTAATTTAAAATTACGTCTAAAATTTTAATAATGTTTTTAAATTTAAAACATTAAAAATTAAATTTACATCTAATATTTTATTTTTTTATCATAACAATTAAACATTATATTTTTAAATTATTTGAAAATAACTTAAACTTATATAGACTTAAGTTAAAATTTTGATAATGCTCAAGCCTATACAGAAATTTGAATATGAATTTGATAATCATTCATGTTTATAGTTTTTCTTCAAAATCAACTGCTGCATGCAGATTTATTTAACTTCACTTTTTATCTCTTAATGTTTATCTTGTCTCTCTTTTGCTAGGTATCTTGCTAAAAGAATATGGCTTCTACAAGTAAAAAGAGTGGTGGCAAACCAAGAGATCCTTGCTGGAAACATGGAACACCGGGTGCAATACGAGGAGAGGTTATGTGCAACCATTGCTTCGAGACTTATTCTGGTGGCATAAACCGGCTGAAATACCACCTTGCACGAATCCCTTGTCGAGATGTTGAACCATGTACAAAGGTACCCGAAGAGGCTGAGATGGAGGCCAAAGCACTCCTTGCAGCATATGACCAAAGGAAGGAAAGTAAAAAGAGAGCAGCAGAGGCAATGGCAGCCCCATATGCAGATTTCAGTTCTACAGGGTCACAAAGGGCTACGGGAAGCTCTTCTCTTGGGCCACGGATACGAGGATTAGGATCTGGAACTGTGGGCAACATCGGTTCTAATTTTTTTGTTCCGCGTAATACTCCTGGTGCACAACCTTCATTGGAAGGTACTTCTTGGAATAGAGAGTTGCAAAATGAGGCGAAGTTGGCATGTGCTAAATTTTGGTACTACAACGATATTCCATTCAATGTTGCTTCTAGTCCTTATTGGGAAGAGTTGGTCACTGCATTGACTGTGGCAGGTAAGGGGTTCAAGGCCCCAAGTCGTTATGAGTTGAGTGGGCCATTATTGCAAAATGAGGTCCAAAACACACACAAACTAGTGGAGGAACAGAGGAGAAATTGGGAAAAGAATGGCTGCACCATTATATCTGATGGGTGGACAGATGGCAGAAATAGGACACTCATCAACTTTCTAGTGGCTTCAGGGGGACAATTGGTATTTCTAAAATCAGTTGATGCCTCCAATGAAACAAAAAATGCAGAGACCTTGTGCAATATGTTGGATGAGGTGGTGATGGAAGTGGGAGTTCAAAATGTAATTCAAATTGTGACCGACAATGCAGCTGCATATGTGGCAGCCGGTAAACTTCTAATGGCGAGGCATCCTACATTATTTTGGAGCCCTTGTGCTGCCCACTGTCTTGACTTGCTCCTTGAGGACATAGGGAAAATAAGTTGGGTGAAGAATGTGGTTGAAGATGGAAGGAATATCACAAAGTACATCTACAATCACACATGGGTCCTAAGTCTCATGAGAGAGCACACCGATGGTAAGGATCTCGTGCGATCAGGAGTCACACGCTTTGCCACCAATTTCCTCACCTTGCAGAGCATTTTAGCTACATTGCCCAACCTCAAGCGCATGTTTGTGAGTGAAAAATGGGTTGAGAGTCCTTATTCCAAGAAGCCTGAAGCAGATAAGGTCAAGAAGACCATTTTTGATGATAGATTTGCCAAACAAATGGAGGAGATCATCAAAGTAAGTTTTCAAACATTTATTGATGATTTATTTTTTTGCTTTCTAATATTACAGCTTGCTGATTTTGTTAATTTTTTTATATTTTAGGTGTCAGAACCGTTGGTTAGAGTTCTACGATTGGTGGATGGGGATAAATGCCCCATGGGGTATCTATATGAGGCCATGGATAAGGCCAAAGAGGCAATTCAACATTTATATGGGTCAAACAAGACCAAATATGAACCCATATGGCGCATAATAGATCGGAGGTGGAACCGACAACTCCACCAACATATTCATGCTGCTGCCTACTTTTTGAACCCCAAGTTTTATTTCTCTCCTACTTTTAGAGCAGATGCAGAGGTTCAAGTTGGCCTCAATACATGTATTGAGAGATTGGTTAGTGAAGATGACCTTCGAGATCTCATACTTGATGAGATACAGAGCTATAAGAGGGTTGAAGGGCCTTTGTTTTCTTCCAAGGATTGCATTCGTAGGAGAGGCACTCTACAGCCAGGTAACAAATTCATGTGTTTAATATTATTTTACTATTTATGACATTATGTTAATGTTTAAGTTTATTAAATCCTTACTAAGTTATAAATGGCAATTGTTATCCTTGCAGATTTGTGGTGGCAAGATTATGGTGCCACAACGCCTAATCTTCAAAAGGTTGCCATTCGTATTTTATCTCAGCCTTGTAGTGCATCTAGTTGTGAGCGCAATTGGAGTGTCTTTGAGGCCATTCACACAAAGAAGCGCAATCGCTTGACTCAAAAGCGTTTGAATGACCTTGTCTACGTGCGCTACAACCTTCGGTTGCATGAGAAGAAGGTACAAGGGTTGAGTTCACATGAAGCACTTGACCTTGATGACATTGATCCACTCAGATTG
>VDFB02286265.1:0-45491 GCA_007258455.2 Sequoia sempervirens | reverse complement strand
AAATTTATAGATGGATCTAATATTAAATAACTTGAAATTAAAATAGACATAAATATCTTAAAAGTCTGAAAGAAATCTGAACGCTAGTCCATATAACTATTAATTATTTAATTCGATAATTGAATTACTCCAAGAAATAATTTAAAATAGAGAAATAACAAATAAAATAATTATTTATTTTATGTAATAAACCTGCAAAAATGTACAGCAGCAACTATGTGGGTGATATAATGCATATATGTAATATGTATAGTCAGATTGTATGTAGCCAAACATAACAACTATAAATTGCTGCCAGTCATGCGCAAAATGTCTTATCAGGCAAATGTATGTAACAACTGATTGAAAGGTGTAATGATTTGCTGCACTATGTTTGATTTGCTGCACTATGTTTAATACAAAAAAATAAAAATAAAATAATTATATTATTTCTTGTGAAATATATATATATATTTATTTATTTATTTAAAGAATCATGGAACTTATCATGGTGCTTCATTTTTGGTCTCTATATCATTTCTTGCTGGGTATTATAGCAGTAAAAAATCTTTCAAAGATTTCAAGGGAAATATGATGCCAGAGGTGTAAGCCAGTTTTGCACCAGTTCCCAAGAAGTGCACTAAATTTGAAAGAGAGATGGTTGAAGGATGAGGAGATGATTCATGCCTCTGATTCCATTTATGTTAGAAGTGATGAAGTTGTAGGAGGAGGTATTTGGAAGATTATTAAAAAGGTGAAGGGAGTAAAGGGTTTGCAGCCAAAGAATAAACATGGGTGGGGTTAAACTAAAATAGAGCATGAAGAATAGCAATATAAATTACCTTCACCCCCTTTTGGTGTTTCCTAAAAATACATTGACCATCTGTGGTAACTTGATAGTAAAATAAATAAATAAATCAAGAAGGTGATTTAAACCTTTAAACTTCCTATTTTGTTTAAATGCTGCAGATGACACGAGCAGACAATGGAAATCAGAGAGATTACCTAAACCTCTACAACACTCTGAGTACAAGTATTTCTATTGTAACCAGATGCCAATAGTATGAGGAAGGTTTTATAAATTATTATGCCTTTTTCCAGTCTATAAGCTGCAGCTGTGAATGATTTTCATGGTATCAAGAAGATTATTTATTCTAAAGAAAGAAGGGATAACTCAACGCCACTAGTGAAGGCAATAAAGATAGTAGTTAATGAAAAATAATAATGAAGGAATTCAAAAGAAAATTAATGCATGAAACAAAGAAAGAAATAGAATACATACAACCCTAAGCTATTTTAACTTACAATAAAACAAATATTAAAGGGACCAACCTGAAGGATTTGCAGTTGGAGATGGGTTATGCTGAAATTCCCTCTGCAACTCCCTCTCTTTTCCCTTAATATCCTCTCGCCAAGAACTGTCTTCTTTTTTTTCTTTTCCCACCAAATTATTCTGTCCCTTTTTCTCCATCACTCCCCAATAAATTGCGGAAAAAAAATCCAAGGTTTCTCGCTGAAGCCAGGAATACAGGTGGCAAGCTTACTTTTTGTTTTCATTTTACACTTGGCATCTTATGTTTACCCTGCTTAACACTTGGAGGAATTTAGCAAAATAGAAATCTACCCCCACTATTCTCGACTGCAGTAACGGAAAGAATTACGATGTTAAATTGATTTACTCAAAACTAATTTAACCCGTATTAATTCATGCTTATTAAATTTAATGAAGACTCGGGTGGATAAATTTTTAATATAATTATATAAATACATATACATCTAATTACTATTTATTATTTGAATTTATTTTAAAAATTTACTTTAGGGGTAATACTATATTACATACCTCCATCAAATCTAATATTTAAAACTTATCAAGTAATTTAAATTTAAATCATAAACTTTGTGAATTTAAATTAAAATGAACATTATGCAATTTTGTGTTTCATTTAAATTTCAATATAGTTTAACCTTTACATTAATCTTAATATTTAAATTATTAAAATTTAATAATTTAATTTATCAAATCCATATTATAAAAATAAGCTATGAAGCTTCAAGACAAGGCCTAAATGGACATAAGCAACGACTATGCCTAATACAAGCACTGCATTAATTTACCAATTATCCAGATTGATACACATCCAAATAACATGATAAACGCATCAAGATTTATGACTTAAAATGATCAATCATGAAACAGTACGATACCATAACAAGACGAAATACTGACAGACGACAGACACAGACATGGACACTTCCTTGTCAAATCCTTAAACCACGTCATAACCATTGGGTATATTGGGCACGCTCAGACCTGACGATGCAGGTGGAGTCAGTGCCTGGTACCTGCAGTCCTGCATAAAAACAAGTGTTGGAACAACATATATATATATATCTAATATCAAACACATTGTGAGGGAGAATTGCGGTGTGGCAGGGCGCTCACGTATGAGCGATGCAACACCGTCCCCCTCACCCAAAAGTCAAACATCAGCACAACATCCTACACATCATGAAATGAGTATTAAACAATTTACATAGTCACACAATATAGCATAATCAGGAAAGATGGTACCATGCATCATTATATTATCAACATCATAAAACACCATCATGTGTATCCAAGCAAAACACATAAGCTCAAATAGGAAAAAAAAAAAAATCACCCATGTCATCTTGAGTCTGTAACAAACGTAAACAGTATCCACATAGTAACAAAAGGGAACAGTATCATGAGGGGCACTACATCCTCCCCCCCTAGAACTAGGCTTACTCCTGGAAGCCAGAAAACAAAAAAGGAAAAGACTCTCGGATGTGGGAGGCATCCTCCCATGATGCTGACGACTCATCATTTGGATCCCATTGGACCCTCACCTGCTCAATCTCTCTGCCCCTGAGGACGAGTCTCCTGTGCTGCAGCACGGCGACGGGCTCGAGCGCCAGCTGCCCATCCTCGACCTGCAATGCATTCCAATCAAGCACATGAGAAACATCTGGATGATAGGGCCTGAGTACAGAAACATGAAACACATTGTGAATGCGTGATAGATTGGGTGGCAACGCTAGACGATAAGCAATAGGGCCAATTCTCTCCAACACCTCGAACGGTCCCACAAAACGAGGCGCAAGCTTAGAGCCTTTTCCGTAACGGATTGGAATCTTTCACGAACGCACTCGTAAGAAAACCCGATCTCCAACTGAAAACTGACGGTCGACCCTATGAGCATCAGCATACTTCTTTTGTCTATCCTGAGCGGCTACTAAGTGCTCTCTGATGCGAGCAACCTGTTGTTCCATATCCTGAAGCATTTCGGGTCCCAAAAGAACTCGGTCCTCAAGACGATCCCAACTCAACGGGGTCCGACAAGGACGACCATATAATGCTTGAAAGGGAGCCATGCCAATGGAGCTGTGATAACCATTATTATAAGCAAACTCTACCAGATGCAAATAATCCTCCCAACGAGATTGTTGATCCATTACGTACATACGAAGCATGTCCTCAAGAACCTGGTTGACTCTCTCAGTCTGACCATCTGTTTCAGGATGGTAGGCAGAACTAAAGTTCAGTTGGGTTCCTAAGGAATGCTGCAATGATGTCCAGAATGCAGAAGTGAACACTGGATCTCGATCAGAAATGATCTTTCACGGAATCCCATGCAGTCGAACAATATCCTCCATGAAAATTCTAGCTACAGAGGAAGTAGTATAGGAGGATCGAATAGGAGAGAAGTGTGCCACTTTGGTCAACCTATCAACTGTGACCATGATAGCATCGTGCCGACGAGAAGACATTGGTAAACCAACAATAAAGTCCACTGAGATGATATCCCACTTCCATTCAGGAACGAGATGAGGCTGTAAAAGACCTGCGGGATGATGATGTTCTGCCTTAACTCTCTGACATTCAAGGCATCTCGCCACAAAGTCTGTAATATCTCTTTTCATTCCAACCCAAAAGTACAGTGGATGAAGATCTGCATACATCTTCTTGACTCCCAGATGAGCAGAGTAGGGAGCTCGATGTGCTTCAGTCATGATTAGGGTACGAAGACCCTCTGCAGGAGGTACATACATACGACCCAAAAATTGCAAAAGCCCATCCGATTCCAAAACATAGCCAGAAAACTTTCCCTCTAGAACCCTATCTGACTCAATTTCTGCCTTTACTTCTTGATACCAACTATCTGTGGGAAGCGATGTGAGAATCTGGGTCCTCAAATCCACACTAAGAGTTATTGCAGATATCTCATGTCTCCGTCGACTCAAAGCATCTGCCACTACGTTTTCCTTTCCCTGGATGTACTTAACCTCAAAATCATATTCACAAAGAAACTCCATCCATCTCCTCTGCCTGGCATTTAGGTTCGGCTGAGTAAAAATGTACTGCAAGCTGCGATGATCACTATGAAGTTCAAAACGATGCCCTAGTAAAAAGTGCCTCCATCGCACAAGGGCATGGACAACCGCGGCTAACTCTAAATCATGCGTAGGGTAATTTAGCTCATGGTCCTTGAGCTTGCGGGACTCAAAAGCAATTCGCTACTAACAATCACCAAAAACTAGTAGGAAAGATCTTTGTTACCAGTAACATAATCATGATCGATGAGCTTATTTAGGGCACTCGCATACATGCAAAAAAGCCAAAATCACTACAAGAACGTAAATTTTATCCCGAACGTGTTTTTGCACGGCTCATTTTGCTATCAATGCTTCTTCTTTTTAATTGGAGACTAATGTTTTCATCTCAAAACTCGTGCCAGATGATCATATATTCATTTATCCTTTTCTAACCATACTTATGTTTATGGATCATCACAGGTATGACTTATCTACAATGCTTTGTACATATTCTCTACCATGCTTCTTGCTAGCCATAGCAGCAAGGCAGTGAACTCTTTGAAAAAATACTTTGGTAGACATGTATGATTGATGTGGTAGCATAGACAAGGTAGTGAACTGTTTGAAAAAATGCCTCAAAGATTGGCAGGGAAAATTTGGAGCTATCTGTAAAGGTTTTCACCAGGGTTTTAAAATGGAAAATATTACTCCAACCCTACAGAGTTTGTCTATGTTTTCACATTTTTCATGCATGCCTATTCGGGTCAGCTACATATTTCATTGCCATGGACGAATGCATAGCTGAGTCATTTCATTCACACTTGTAAGGTCATTTGAGTCATTTCAGAGCTGGATTTGCTCCAAGTTCTATTTGCACAGAGTAAGTTCTTATTAACCTTTTCCTATGGGTCTACCGTCTAAATTCCTGATTGGTTATTGCATTTTTTTATGAGGATTTCAATGTGATTTTTTGATTAAAATTTGAGAAAATTATCCTTCCATCCAATGAGCAATGATTAGGGAAAATATTTCATGCATTGTCTAAATTTTTTTCCTCCCTCATCTTCTCAAGCATCTTTGGTGGAGTGAAGAATATTTGACAAAGTTCTTTTGTTGTTGATTGTGTGTGGGAAAATGGTTTTCCTAATGGAACATGTGGTAAGTATTCATTAAAATAGGCGTGGACATCCATCAATTTCATCCTTCACCTCTAGCAAAACTTATGTTGTGGAATAGAATTTGAATTTTGTTTTGTAGGTTGCAGATGAATTGGTAAAGAGATCGTGAAGAGTTTGAATGGTGAGTGCTTGCAACATGCAAATTGAAGTTTAAGCAAACATCTCAGCAGTTGCATGCTAGATTGTTGTAAATGGAATATCTAATATATTTCTTCAAGTAGGTGCATAGAAGGTGACTTCAATACATATGTTGAACAAAAAAAAAAGCCACATGTTTGGGGTGGAGAACCTGAAATACTTATGGCTTCACATGTTCTCCAGTGAGTCAAATTAGATTCATAAAGATGTTTAATAGCTTGGTAGAGTTACATTTTTATATTGATGGATATTTTCCATTTTTCCTATTGCATATACCATTCACCATGTCTTGATTGGACATTTTTCTGTGTAAATAGACGTGATTGAAATTATGTTTGATATTATGGCTAAAATAGACAAATGTGGAAGCATAGATAGTGCATGTGAATTGTTTGAAAAGATAAAAATGTGGACTGAATGAGGATAAACAAAAACACTATGCAAAAGTTCCATTTTGAAAATCAAAGTGTGTTAGTTGGTGGTCCCAAGAAGTCTACTTGAAAACATTTTCCTATGGGTCTACCATCTAAATTCTGATTGGTTATTGCAATTTTTTTCTAGGAATTTAGAGTGTGTTGTGAAAACCTTGTTGGCTTATGATGGGAGTTTTGAAACCTCAAGAACATATTGAAGCTCAAAGACTTAACCATTTTGGATCTTGCCAAAAAAATTGAACAAAGTGTAAAGGGCCAACAAACAAAAGGAAACCCCCACCAATAATTAGGAAAATAAAACTTGTTGAAACCACTTACAAATATTTTAATATTTTTTCAAGCCCTAGTAGTTGCTTTTGTTGGGGACAAATTCCTCTTGTAGAGATCACAAGAATTCAAATCTCTAGAAGTAGAGGAAATTTTTAACTAGATCAAAATAAAACATGCACTCTCTTCTAGGGACGTTGCATTACACCTCAAACACCACAAAACTTGGTGCATAGGTCTGTGTAATCATGATTTTTGTGCTCTCCAAGTTACAAGGATCAAGAATAAGGTTTTGTGCAGGAATGATGGTGCCCTAGGTTGGTAAAAGCATGTTTTTGAATAAGAATAATGCATATAAGTAGGGTTTTGGAAGAAAAGATGATTGGAACCCATCCTAGTTGATGGAATTAGCATGTTCAGACCCTAATTGAAGTGTCTAAGGTTTTTATGAAGGAATTTGGGTCAAGATTTTAGAAAACCAATAAACCCCTCTTAAGAACTAGCCTAATTAGGCCTTGTAGCAGTGGGGCAGTCAAATTTAAAGGGATACTCTTCAAAACAACCTTATGTGGTTTCTTAGTATGTTGAATAAGGCTGAAAATGGTACTTGAAACTATGCTTGGTGTTTGAAGTTCCACTTCATTTGGAAGTTGTGGCTATTTTTGTTACTTGGGAATACTACAGGCAAAAAGGCTTCTTGAAGGTGAGTGATGGAAAAGTGAAGAGTTAGTGTTTTTGGAGTTTTTCATTGGCCTAAACTTGTCATATCCATGATGTTCAAGGTGTGTTATAGGTTTAGTACAAGTTTTGAGTCTTGATTCCACTTTTGGTGTCTTTTATCCCTTGAAATAAAATATTTCTTGTGAATGGAATTTTGAAGCAAATGAGTGAACAAGTAAGATTGAACCTAGTGCTTTGGAGAAACGTTTAAACCTGCCCATTGCTCTACATCATTAAGGCAAGGACTCAACTCACAACTCTTGTTATTTATCTTTATAATTTTTTAAGTTTGAAAAGTTATTTAATATATTTTTTTAATATTTAAATCACAACTAATAGTATTTAGTTAAAAAACATTTAATATAATTTAATAGATTTAATTTTTTAAATAAAAAATATAATTAATATAATAATTTTAATATTTGAAAATTTAAGATAATAATTTACTTTTAATTGTAAATTTATTTTTTTAATTAATTACTTTGTATATTTAATTAATATAATAATATAGTTTTTATAAATTAATAAATAAAATTAATAAAAAATAAAATTGATATAAATAATTTTATATATACATTTTGCTTTTTTACATGTAATCTTTTTTAATTATATTTTTCATTTTATTATCATCGTCCATATGTTTTACATTTCGTGCTTATTGTAATTTAGGCACTTTTCAATCTCTTGAATGTAAAAAAATATGTACACAAAGATTAACCACCCCTTATGTGCAAAACAAGCTTGATCATATTTGATCAAATTTAAAGTGTAGAACATAAGCCGCACATTCAAATTATGAGCGGCCTAGAATTTCAAACCCAGGACTTAATACATTTTTCACTCATGTGGAGACTGAAGGAATTGGGAACCAAGGAAATATGGACATGTCCCAATGTCCCGAAATTTTAAAACCTAAAAAGAGCTAATATCATCTAAGGAAAGGTCATAGTATAAGGCATTGACCAGAGAAACCTCCCCCATCAATTCTCATCTAAATAAAAGCAAAACACCCACCCAGCCAAAAAAACATGCACACTAGAATCGAAGCACCACCAGATTATAAAAAAACAACATTTTACATATATTAAAAAAAATCCACACTATTCATGACTGAGAAAGATAAACAGCTTCCACGACCCAAATCCCAATCATTTTAAAGAGGCTATGGCGAGCAGCATTTTTTTTCTCTCTTTAATTTTTGCTGCTCACCTTTATTGTTTTGTAGCAAGAATAAATAAAAACATGTGTGCTTAGTTTATTTAATTATTTTTCCTACAATATTATACAAGGGAATTTTTTAGACCCGAAATTGAACCAAATAAAATGTTATTATATGTAAGTAATTTTTTATATTTTTATTTGTTGATTAAGCTAATTTAAATCAAAATGTAGTTTAGGTTACAAATAAACTGGAATTGTTAATCAGGTAACTTAAATAAACTCACAGATCTCTTTAATAGCCTCCCTTTGCCTTCTTGTTCTTCTCCGCGGCTCTTGCCATGGAAGCTCTACATTCATGCAGATTCAGAAAAATATATTAATTTTTAAAAAATATAATTGTTAAAAACCTTACAAATGGATCTAATTATATTTAAAATCAGTTGATCAAAACTTCAAAGTGTTTTAATTTAGGTTACAAATAAATTGGAATTGTTAATCAGGTAAGTTAAATATACTCACAGATTTCTTTAATGGCCTCCTTTTGCCTTCTTGTTCTTCTCCGTGGCTCTTGCCAAGTTCTGCATTCATGCAGATTCAGAAAAATATATTACTTTTTAATAAATATAATTGTTAAAAACCTTACAAATGGATCTAATTATATTTAAAATCAGTTGATCAAAACTTCAAATTGTTTTAAATTTGTAAAGGAATACAAATTCTGTCGATCACTAGACTCAATTTTCTTCTAAAGATAAATGCCTGTTTTAAGAACTTTATTTCATTGTAAATCATTTTTAGCATCTGCGATATATTCATACCTGTAAATGAATTCTCTTTTCTTCTCATGCCGATTCTTCTTTCTTCGCTCCTCAGCTCAAACGCCAATGAACACCTCTCACAGGCCATACAAATACAAACGCTTCTTAGGAAAAATACAAATCTTCCTGTGATTTCAATTTTGCTATAAAATGCATTGCTATCTCACTGCAGATAAAGAAATTTGTCTACTAATGCAGACAATACACAAAATTGTTTAATTTGTGCAGAGAAAACTTCTCAGCATTAGGTAGATTTAGTCAGGCGAGCAAAATTATATCTTTTAGAAAGCTAAATGAAATGTAATTCACGCCAACTGGCACATAAGATTAGAAAAACATCTGTGATACCTCTGGCGGGTTCTCCAAAATGCCGTTTCTGTCGCCGTTAAATAAGGTTTTGTATTTTTTATTTACCTTTCACCTTATTTGTGATTGGCTCGGGTAACATGGTAGTGGAAAGTTGTCCGAGATGCTTGAGGAAATTTTATAAAGTGGTTTCAAATATCGAGGCAATTTTTTGGCATGTTTATCACATTTATACTTATGGATTTTTTATTTCTGTTTTCTTTATTAAAAAGCAAGGAAAGAGTTCTGATCTCTAACAAAACAAAACAACAACGTTAAAGCAGGTGGAAGCGAAATTCAGCCTCTAAAATGGGAAACAGCTACCCAGCCTCATAAATGCACTGGAGGCATGGATGCCATGGATATCTATAATCACACTTTATTTCTGTTTTTCAGTGAGTTAAATTGCTGCTCACTCCTTCACATAAATGCACAGGAGGCATGGATGTCATGGATATCCATAACTACACTTTATTTCCATTTTTCAGTGAGTTAAATTGCTGCTCCTCCTTCACCTTCCGAGTTAACTGCATCATATGAGATGTCTGATTTGCAAAATGTTCTCACAGATTTTTTAATATTTTATTTTATTTTATTTTTGCAAGAAATGTATCAATAAATAAAGCCATAAAGACAAAATAATTTTCAATTTTTAATAACTTAGCAAAATTACTTTTATGGTGATTTAAATCATTTGCAAGTAAAATTTGAAAGTAATGGTAAAACAAAAATTTCTAGTTATGAAGAATTTATTTTAAGTTTATTTTCCAAAAGGGGAAGTCTGAAAAAAATTGTATTGGCTTGGGCAATATTTCATTTATTTGTTCATAAAATATTTAATTTTTCAAAAATAATTATTTTTTATTGTAACATTTTTACAAATAATTATTTTTTAATTTCACACCTTTACAAACTGTAACACAAATATCACACTCAGTTTAGGGACATGTAGAACAAAAATTAATGTTACATTTTATTATAATGTTTTTAAATTTAAACATACATTTTTTTTAATTAATTAATTAAGTAGTTAAATATTTTAATAATTTTGATTAAATTAAAGTTATTTTTACTTATTTTAAAATCAATCAATATATAATAAAATAACATATTTGTTGGTATTTATATTTTATAAATATATTATTATAATTAGTTTCGCTTAATTATTTATTGTTAATATAATTTTAAAATAAATAAATAAATAACTTTTAAATAAATAAAATATATATTTTTTAATGATAAACAAATAATATTTTAAATATATTTATATAAAAAATTAGTGATTTTTTTAAGAGAATATTAAAATATTGTTTTAAATTATTTACTTTATTTTCAATTAAAAAGTTATTTTTATTTACTTGAGAATTATTAAAAATATATTACTTTATTTACATTATTTATTTAATTAGAATTATTTTATAGATATTTTACTTGTTAAAGAGTTATTTTATTTATTATTGTGAACTGAATAAAAAAAATTATTGAGTAAAAAATATAAATTAAAAAATTATTCTTGAGTAGATGCAGGGAAAATAAAAATAACTTTTAGATAAATAAATAAAAATAACTCTTAAATAGATTTAAAACTTTAACACAATACTAGCACATGCAAGGGCTGCAAAATCAGCCTATAACCACTACAAATGGCTATTCAACCGGAAGCAAGGAAGAAATTTGTTTTTGTAATGTAATGTGAAGCACAAATGTTCAAAAATATTTGCAATTGTTTGAATGAGTCAAAAAAAAGGAAAGCACGTTAATGATTCAATATGGAATAACGCGAGGTTAGTTTTTAGTAGGAGGTGAATGAGGATAAAATTTGTTAAAGCATGTTAATAATATAATATGGAATAACGCAAGGTTAGTTTATAGTAGGAGGTGAACAAGGATAACATTTGTTAAAGGAAAGCATGTTAATAATTCAATTTGGAATAATGCAAGGTTAGTTTATAGTAAGAGGTGAATGAGGATAACATTTTTTGAGTACATTGTAATGAGCAAAGATGTTCAAATATTAATTTATATATTGTTATCTGGCAATGCATGAGAGATTAAGAAGCATTTGCATAAAATGGAAAATTGATTTTTTGCTTTTCCACATCAATTATTTTTAGTTGCAAATTGATTATGGAAATGTCTAATAAAACTGTAGGTGTCTTGATTATTTGCAATGTATCTATTAATTGCAATCTCAAGCAATTAATCATGAATAATTTTAATTACAATAATTCTTTTAAAATGATTTTAATTAATAATATTAGGAGAATAATTTTTTAATAAAATTTCTCTTAATAAATTACATTTGGTAATTAGTAATTTTAATAATAATAATTTCTCTCCAAAATTTTAGGTATGCTATAATTTTATATGTTTTTTAGTTTAATAGTTGATAGGCCTAGATAAACATATATATTTGACGTTTTTCTCTAAATTAATCAATCATGGATACTAATACATGTGGAAAACTTGAAGTTGTGGATTATAAATATCATGGAACATTAAAGAATTCTAATTTTTTTAAAAGTTATTAGTGATCCCCTTAATTACTATAATTGAATAAAATTTTTAATTAGTAGTATTGAATAAAAAAAATTCTTTAAAAAATTTTGTCCATAAATTTAGGTATGGCATATTTGTTTTAATGCTTGTGTGGTATTGGATGATTTATTACTTTCATGTTATTTGTTGTGATTATTTCTTATTTGAATATTATTATGATGATCATCACTAATGAGTTTTTAAAAAAATAAAAATTAATATATAAATACTTTTCATAAATAGTATTTAATCCATAATTTTGTAAATAAAAGCATTATTATCCATGCGGTTTATGGGTTAGTAGAAATTGAAAGTAAAAAATACTAGATTTTAAATGATTGATTCTAGTAAAAAGATGTTTTATGATTGGTGTATGAACAAAATTAGGAGGACTTAGTTAAACCAAAATAATAAATGGATAATCAAATAGAATAAGAAAAAATAGCACTTAGAAGGAAACATGTGCATCATTAACATCTAGGGAATGATTAAATGAACTCATCTCAGGTTTGAGAACATATTCTAGTTCATTCTTCACATAATCATTCAACTCAAAACAAAATACCTCAAGTGTGGGCTCAAGCAAATCAACATTAACAAGGACATCAGGAAAATAACCATGTGCATTAGTAACTTCATGTGCAATATTAGTTGATATGTGTGTTGATCCAAAAGTGAAAGACTCATTGCTAACTGAAAACTTCTCATTAGTAATAGAACTAGAATCCTCATTTTCTTTCACATAAATTCCTTTTACATAGGATGGAAACATGTCCATGTCAACACTCTAAAGATCAGGAGCATCAAACAGGAAGCAATTATACTCAACTTCACACTCATCAACATGAGATTGACCTTTATTCTCATTTCTTGGCTGCTCTGCACATGGATCAAGAGTTTTTGTAGTGCCAACATAGTCTGAAACTTTATTGCCGTATGAATCAAAAAGCTCTCCAATATCATCAATGGGTAATAGTGTTGACTCAAGATCCTTATATTTCTCACAATGTGCCACTTGATCATCCCAAATTGAAACTCCTATTTCATCACCATGTTTATCATATTCAACATCATGCTTATCATATTCAACATACATTTTCTTATCTTCAAGTTTTGCATCACTCATACAATGAAAATGCTTCATTGATAATGAACCTGAATTACCTTCCATGTATTCACCACATGCAATTATTTCCTTCACTTGTGGACAAGTGACATCATGAGCATCTATATTATTGCATTCTTCATATGAGTAATATGCTTTTACATCATTCTTAGAAAAGCAATCACAATCTTCAAAGGAGCGATTAGAAATATCAACCTCATCATGGTTTTCATCACAAGAAAATTCAGTACATGAAACATGTTCAAAATCTTCAAAATGAATGCTTGAGGTTTCACCTTCAAGGCCATAATCACTATTCTGTAATGAAATATTAGCAACACATGCATTGTAATCGCTGGTCATATCCTGGCATGGAATAGTGCTTTGTATCTCATTTACTTCTCTCTCATTTGAGATATCACAAGAGAAGCATTCATACATATTTACTTTGTTATCATCCCATGTATATTCACCTTCCTCATTGCTACAAGGATTTGCACATGTGCTAATTGTAAGTTGATTACAATGTACATCTTCTGGTCCATATTCTTTTCTTTTATCTGCATTATCATTTGGTTTTCCTCAAGAGGATAGTTGATGTCTCCATTTTGAGAATCCACATTTTGTGCATAACTACACATGGCTGATTCTACAATCTTTATCCAATCAGGTACTTGGTCAAAGCTATTGGGCTTCAATTCCTCTAAAAAAGTACTCAGCCCAGATTCATAAATCTCACAAAACAAATCAATGCACACATAATCCTTAGGTCTGAAATCTTTGGGGACTTCTATCAAAGCATCCAAAAATCTCAAAAATAGCTTACATGGTTATTCTCCCTCTTGTCTCTTCATTTCATACAATACTTGACAAAATATTTTTTATCAACATTGCTCAAATTTTGTTGACATTCAACTTGGAGCTCACTGTGATCTTCATATTGTGATGATGAAGAAGTCATAACAACAGAAGCATTGTCATCTTGACAAGCATTTCCATTATTTGATCCTTGAATTCTATTGGCATGAGGTGTGTTGGGATAACCAACACTTGCAGCTAGATACCCTTTCATCATAGAGTATTTCAAAATTTTCTCAATATCCATGGCAATTTGATATGCCTGAAGTAATGTTGCAGGCTCTTTATATCTTAATAAGAAGCCCATCTTACTATCAAATTCTCCTAAATACACAACCAAACATTTTTCCCTTAAACTAGACATATTTAAGGCCTATGACAAGGTGATCTAGAATTTTGTCCCTAAAGTTCTTGCTAAGTTTGGTTTCAATCAATCAGTGATCAATCTTATTATGGAATGTGTTACTACTGTTAAGTACTCTATTTTGGTTAATGGTTCTCCTTTTGGGTTTTTTCATGTTGGGAGAGGTATCAGATAGGGAGACCCCCTGTCTCCCTATTTGTTTATAATGGTGGTGGATGTCCTAAGCAGAAAAATTTCTAATATGCTGATGGAGGGGTCCATAAAAGTAATTAAGGCTGCTTCCACCCTTGGGCCAACTGTGATTCAACAATTTGTGGATGATACTTTTCCATTTGGGAAAGCCTCAGTGATGAAAGCCAAGAAATGGAAAAATTGTCTCAACAATTATGTTGCTTGCTCTAGACAATGCATTAACTACAATAAAAGCATGATTTAGTTCTTCAACAACACTCCTAACTTGCAAAATCGGGTAACTATTGTTCTAGGCTATCAGAGTGGTTCTCTCCCCTCTGTTTATCTTGGGTTACCCCTAACGATCAAAGATGTCACTCCTGAGTTTTAGAAATCTATCCTTGAAAGGATTCAAAGGAATCTTATTGGGTGGAAAGGCTCTTTACTTAGTCATGTTGGTAAGCTTCAACTTCTTTCTGTTGTTCTTCAAGGTATCCCTATCTATTTCCTATCCATTTTTAAGATACCTACATATATTGCTGACGAATTTGAGAAAATCCAAAGGTCTTTCCTCTAGTTAGGCACTAAGGAAAAAAAGAAACTCGCTTTGGTTAAATGGGATAAGGTTTTTCAATCAAAAAGTTGCGGTGGTCTTGGGATAAGAACCATTTCTCATTCTAATAAAGCTCTTATGGCCAAAGTGGGTTGGCGATCATCTGAGGGATAGGAAGGACTGGTGTGAGATAACGAATGCCAAATACCTTTTGAACTGGTTGTTGATTAACTACCATTCAAAGGCTCACCCCATGGGATCCTTGGTTTGGAAGGGTATCTACACTCTTCAAGACCTTATGAGGAATGGGATCAAATGGAAGATAGGTAATGGTAATAAAATTAGATTCTAGGAGGATTCTTGGTTACTTGACTCTCCATTGGAATCTTTTGAATTCAGGTTTCTTAAGGGTTGGGCCCAACAAGTTTTTGGTATATATATATATTAGTGATTATCTTTTTGGACCATTGAGAGCTAGGAAATGGAATGACATTAGCCTTTTTTGTCTTCTAGCCAAGAGGCTAGAGGAGTTATTCTCTCTCACCAGGATACCTCCTTCTCACTATGGGAATGAATTCTTCTTGATCCATGATAATCAGGGTGATCTTACTATTTAATCTGCTTGCAGACAACTGATTGATCAGGGTGTGGTCAATAATCTATGGAAAAAGGCTTGGAATAGATATATGATACTGAAAGTTAACTTCTTTTGGTGGACTATATGTCATAATAGAATTCTTACTCAGGATAATCTAAGGAAAAGGGGATTATAGATCCCCAACAGATGCCTTTTGTGTAAATGCAATGAAAATCGATTGATCATTTTCTGTTACACTGCCCCTTTGCTGCTAAGGTTTGGGAGCTAGTTTTTGGAAGGTTGGGGATACAATGGATTATGTGTAAGGATATCACTTCCTTTATTTTGAGCTGGTCTAGACCCTTTACCCATCCATTTACTGGTGAAATGAGGAACTAAGTTCCTCCCATTATATGTTGGTGCTTATTGGTCGCGCCCACAAAAGGATATGAAAATCACAGTAAAACCTTTCCTGGGAATTGGACATTCCAACAGGTGACTAATATCTCTCTATGGACGTTCATTTACTTGTCAAACCAGGGGACGTATACTTTAAATGGCGCAACACAATATATGCACTAAGAACTAGTTTCGGTCAAAACTTAGTAGAAATAAATACTTGGAAGGAATTTTATCTATGCTACAGGAAGGTAATGCAAGTTCTTTAACTCAACTATGATTTGATTAAAATAGAAACCATAACAGCTACGAATGAAACACAAACTATGAACTGCCCTTATGCTACAGGAACAGGCACAGGGATGGATTCCCTATGTTGCAGAAGCAATACAAGACTGAGTTTGTATGAAAACTTCAAAGATGAAAGCTAACTGAAGATCAACAGAAAAGAACAGCTAACTAACTAGCTACAGATACTTACTAAGTGGGCCCCCTTAGCAAGCATCTACTGATTACGCAGGTGCTGAACTCAGAACTTCATCAAACTTTATTCATGAAAACAGAATGGTATACATTGCTTTGTTGATATATAAACAAACAACAAACTCTGTCTCTTGTCAAACAGATTCTGCTTTTCATTATCATACTGACTCTTACATGATATCTGCTATCTTCCTATCACTATGCTTCTATCTTACTCTAACTATCATCTCCTTCCTCCCTCGCATAGGAGGAGTACTTTATTTAAAATCAAGAGAGCATCTAACTAACTAACCCTATCAAAGAAAGACGTGGAAGTAAAGTGTATCCCAGAATCAAGGAACAAAATTCATAAATGAATTTATGCATTCAACCCAATTCGAAGAATCTAGCACTCCACTCTTTCCGGATTATTTGCCATTAAAAATCTTTCGCGGTTTTCGATTCAAAAGAGTCTTTAGCCGGAGCTTCCTCGAAGTCATCACGGGGAAATGGACTTCTTTGCAAGGCGAGATGGGTTAGCGGCTGGCTTCGATCGTTCTTCAACAACCCTCGAAAAAAAAGATGGCCCGATCTACGAAAAGAAAAGGCGTATGGCATATACACAATATCCGTTCATTAATCACACATTTTAATCTATTTCATCATTCAAAAACTATATGCGATATACCAGTCATTTAGGGAGTCAACGGGGTAATAAATGTAGTCAAGACAACACAATAAGCTGCATGAACATGAAAGTGTTTTGCTATAGGATATCTTAATAAAAAGGTTTCAACAGAATTTAAACAGCCACAAAGTAACAAAAGTAAAGGCATTAAAGTTCATCATAATATCAAACTATGAGCATATTTTGGGCTCATCAAACACTTCGCCAGCCTAATGTTGGTCCTCGACGTGCTTTCACAGTGATTTCTCACGAGAAAAGTAGTTCTTTGCATGAATCAAAATGGAGTTTCAGAGCACGTAATAAAATCCTCTAAAGCACAGCGCACCCTCACGGTCCTCTAAATCATCATTAAGATTTGTAGCCTGGTGAGGATAAAGGGGCCACATTAGCATAGGAGGTCTAAATGTCAATGGCAACCATAGTTCAAATCTCTTTTGAAGTCCCAACTATATATATCTGCTTGATCGTTTAAGAGCTACTGTGAAATTTAGGGGACTATGAGGTTCGGATCTTCTTAGTCTAACAGTTAATCTTTCCCACCTTTTCTCACTTCTGGTGTATACCAGTCTCCAAAATGAATATGACTGTTCCTAAAATTCATCATATACCTATTTCCTGAGATCAAATATCTTCTCTCTGGCTGTAATATTATTAATGCCATATGTCAGAGCAAACCAATTTTTCAACATTGCATGGGGGTTTGAACTTTGAGACCGTAATGGAACAAGCTCATTTCTCTCAGCTTCCTCATATATTTCCCATTGCCTACCATAATTCGCTTCATTTGTTGCCCATGATATAAATGATCTCAAATGGATATCACCAATATACAGAAGAGGGTTCCATTCTATTTCAGATGGAATTAAGAAGCTATGTAAATAAAATTCACCTTGATAATTTCTTAACCGTTAGGGCTACATAGAGTATACCTCCATAAAATTCTTTAGTGAGTGTGAAGTATAGAATCTTGATTTCTAAAAATTCTCATTAATAGTTAGAACCATAAGAGCTGTTCCTTAAGGCACAAAGCATAAATTCTAGGTGAGGTATTATATGGCGGTATTACGGATAAGGAGAGGCAATGCAGCTTGCATGCAGCGGGGGCTTCAGGAGTCCATTAGTGGGCATTAAATACTCAGCCCTTGCAGCAGCAGCATCTGAAGAAAAAAATTCTTCAATGGCTGGAAGCCTGGTTACTTCAGCAATTCTATCTTTAGTTGCAACAACCATTACAACCCATACTGTGGCTTCCTCTTTCGAAAGGGTTCTCAAAAATTCTCTAGCAGCCTCTTCATCAAAAATATTTAAACTCAAGAAATATTTTAACCATCCCACGGAATTTGAATCGTGGGCTGTTTGAGGATTTTGCAATAATAGTCATGAGCTGCAGGCTCATCACCAGTGACCATCCATGTTCGCAAGCTTTCTCTAATTTGAACTCCAATTCCCTATTGAAAATTTCAGTCCTCATTTCCCTTTTTGTTATGGTTTTTCTCTTCTATCGTGCCATCACATTTCTCTCTTTTCCAAAAATAAAATTTTTGAACAAGTAGTTTTGATTGTAATTTATAAGAAAAACATGCAATGAAAAAGACATGCGATTATATTTGGAAAGTACCAGAAGAATAATAAAGAAAGGTTATTTTACTTACTGATTCTGGTACAGCGATGAAAAGAGCCGAGTTTTAAAGATTGGATTACTCCATACGAGCTTGGAATATGACGTATCACATGTACTAAAAAGTAGGTGGAGATCAGGTAATAATGACTAGTACATGCATAGCAGTAAATGAATAGAATAAAATAAATCAAATATGCGATAACAAAAGATATGGCATACCTTTGATAATTGCGTGTACGTGTGAAGAAAGATGACGACGTCTTCATGAGGTGACAGTTGGGAATGATATCATAATTAAGAGTGATGCAGATGGATGAGGTGGATGGGTGGCGTGGGTGAGCGAGATGAATGGATGGAATGGATGGATATGATGGATGGATGGAAGACAAAGAAGTGAGATAGGGTGATAAATGAGATAATGGAGAAAAAGTTTGCGCAAAAAGAAAACCTTTGGTATGAGCATGTTTTCAAAAGATGCGGTGAAGCTACAGAGGTGACGCCATTGCGAACGATGGCGGAAGGAACTGAATGGCTTGCTACATGAATTCTTCTTTTTTGAGGTAGTTTATGGTACAAGTAGAGTTGGTGGCCATTAACTAGTAATTTGAAGCAGACTGGATCAATTGTCACCAGCTGTATAGCTCCATTGTCAAACACATTCTCAACTTCATAGGGGCCAAGCCAATGTGTTGTGAGCTTACCTTAGTTCTCTTGATATTTGGAATCATATAACAGAGCCCAATCACCGTGAAAATTTCCTAGTTTTGATGTGTTGATCTGCATGCCATTTTCTTCAGCGGTATTTGGTTATGCATTGTCTTTGTCAGGGCCTTTTCTCATTTCATTCAAAGCATTTGGCAGGCGGTCCTTCTATGCGCCCGGATAACCGTGAGTTCGAAGCTATCATCAAAGTTTTTATTATCAAATTCTATAGGCAACATGGTTGTTTTCCCATAAAGCAGTTCAAAAGGTGTAAACCTAGTTGTTGTCTTCCATGTAGTTCTGTAGGCCCAAACTGCTTTAGGAAGTCTATTGCTTCAATCTTTTTTATGGAGTTGCACTATCTTTGTTAGGATTGCCTCAATTTCTATGTTTGTTACCTCCGCCTAACCATTGGCTTGAGAGTGATAGGGGTTGGACTTCCTATGTTTGATTTTATAGTCATTCATTAGTGCAGTGATCAGATTTGATGTGAATTGAGCTCCCTGATCAGTTACAAGCTCTCTAGGAACTCCAAATCTAGTGAAAATTTGTTCATACAGAAATTCAGCAACCTTGTTATCTCGAGCATGAGTCATAGCTTTTACCTCAACCCACTTTGTTACATAGTCCATGCAAACTAGAATGTATGACTTGCCATTTGATGGTGGATCAATTGGTCCCACAAAATCCATTCCCCATTTATCAAAAGGGGTGACTATTACCTGTGGATATAGTGGTATTTCATCTGACTTGGTTGGTCTTCCCATATGTTGGCATCTGTCACATTTCCTTGTATAGGCCACAACATCCTTGTGTAATGTTGGCCAATAGTACCCTGTTGTAAGAATCTTCATTGATGTTCTTTTTGCTGCAAAATGTCCCCCACATGGTTCATTATGGCAAGCATGCAAGATATCATAAGTCTCATCTTCTCTTACACATCTTCGCATCACTTGATCAGGTCTAGTATAAAACAGACAATTTGCAATCCATGAAAAGTTAAAAAATTTCTCTATTAACAATTTCTTTTCTTTTGGAGAAAAGTGGGCTGGTATTCTATTTGCTACTAGATAATTGGCAATGTCTGCATACCATGGTGTATGTGCAGTAATGAAAAATAAGTATTCATTTGAGAACCTGCAGTAATGAAAAACAAGTATTCATCTGGGAACCTATCATCAATGACCTCGTGTTCAACAGGTGTAGCTGATTAAAGTCTTGATAAAAAGTCAGCTACAATATTAGCTCTTCCTGGTTTGCCAATTATTGTAATGTCAAATTCTTGTAACAACAGGAGCCATCTTGCCAATCTACCAGAAATGTTAAGTTTATTCATTAGATACTTGATTGCTACATGGTCAGTATTGACGAATATCTGATAACCTGTGACATAATGCCTAAATTTATTCAAAGCATATACTACTGCGAGCAATTCCTTTTCTATAATAGTATAGTTGAGCTCAGGACCTTGAAGGTTCTTGCTGATAAAGTAGATGGCATGCTCAATTGAATTTTCTTTTTGACTTAAAACTACTCCTATACCAAAATCAGAGGCATCAGCATGTATGTGAAAAGGCAAATTCCATTTTGGACCTTGAAGAACAGGGGCTCGAGTAAGCAAGTCCTTTAGTTGCAGGAAAGATTTTTCACAGGCATCTGTCCACTCGAATTGAGAATCCTTAGTTAACAAGGGATAAAGTGGACTAGCAATTTTGCTGAAATCTTTTATAAACCTTCTATAATACCCTGCATGGCCAAGGAAACTTCTGACATTTTTTTGTTTTGCAAGAGTTTGTAAATTCAGAATAACTTCAATTTTAGCATAGTCAACCTGAATTCCATTCTTTGAAATATGATGACCTAGAACAATACCTTCTTCCATTATTAGAAAACACTTTTCACTATTTAGAGACAAATTTTTCTCTCTGCACCTTTTCAATACCTTATCTAAATTCACTAGTGCTTCTTCAAATGTGACTCCATAGGTAGTGAAATCATCCATATAAATCTCCATATAGTCATGAGATATATCAACAAATATACTAATTACTGCTCTTTAAAATGTTGATGGCGCATTGCATAGACCAAAAGGCAAGACCGAATAAGCAAATGTTCCCCATGCACAGGTAAAAGTGGTCTTATGTTGATCTTCATGGGCAATTTTTATCTGATTGTACCCACTGTAACCATCCAAAAAGGAAAAATATCTTTTGCCAGACAGTAAGTCCAGTACTTGGTCTACAAAAGGTAATGGAAAGTGATCTTTTTTAGTGGCATTGTTCAACTCTCTGTAATCTACACACACTTTCCATTTTCCACCTTTCTTGGGAACAATAACTAATAGAGAAACCCATTGACTGTCAGAGATTGGATAAATAAAACCAATGTCAAGCAATTTTTGAAGCTCACTTTTAACTATTTCTCTAAGTGTTGGATTTACTCTTCTTTGAGGTTGTCTTTAGAACTGGTAAACAATCTTCTTTGATATATATCCTGTGAGTACAAACTCGAGGATCTATTCCTTGCATGTCCCCATATTCCCATGCAAAAGCTTTATGCTGATCTTGTAGCATTTTTAATAAGATAGTCTGTTGAGATTGTGACAGCTTGCTATTGATATTCAAACAGTCATTTGAAGACAATTCTATCTACTTAGTGAGATTACTCATAGAATCTACAGGTGATGTTTGTACCTCTTGTGGAAGCAAGTTATGAAAAATTGCTGGAAGTTTAGGCAGTGAACTCTCAGAATTTGGTTGCTACAGGAAATATTGTAGATGGCTGCCACTTGGATCAGATGAACTACCCGTATCAGAGTTGTACTGGAGAATTTGAAAAAACAAAGCATCCTCACTCTGAAGTTGTGAGAATGGATCATTTTGAAGCATAATTAATTGAGCCAAGGAATTGGCTTATTTAGTTTCTTCCCCCACATCTAGCCAAATAGGTTGGGACAAATCTAGTTGAGGTCTAGCAGGCGGATACAGAGCCAATTTTTTTGTGGACTGTCCATCAGAAATAGTCATGTCTCTAGAACGACATCCTATAAAAGCATCAGCAGTTGCTAACCATGGTTTACCAAGGATAACTGGATATCCCCCTAAAAAAGTCTTAACTGATAATATTGTGAAATCAGCTGGATACTCCCAAGATTCAAGAGTGACAATTACATCTTCCACCATCCCATCAGATTTAACTATGGAGCTATCTGCAAGCTGTAGAACTATGGGTGTAGACCTAATGTTTGAAATGTTCAAGGAGTCCATAGTACGATTTGTCATGACATTAATGGCAGCACCTAAGTCAATTAAAACATTTTTTACAATTTGGCCATTTATATGTATTTGCACTACAAGACTTACAGGGTCAATATACTTTGGGATGACTACATTTTCCAGCATTATATCAGCCAATTTCCCTAAGATATGAATTGTTTGGGGATCCATTTTCTTTCATCCAGGCTTCTTCAAACAGGCCTCTTTAATAGCTTTTCCAAAAATGGGAACATCTTTAATAGCCTAAAATAAGGGAATTTGAATTTGTACATTTTTGAGCTGATCCAGAATGTCAAAAGTGGGTTCTTCCATGGATTTAAATGTAGTACTTTGCAACCTCTAAGGAAAAGGTGGTTTGTCTTGACTTTGCAAAACAGGCTCCTTAGAAACTATATCGGGTATAGGCATATGCGTAGTAGGATCAGCAGGTGCAATAGATTCTTCAAGGGGAGAATCTGGTATTTCAGTAATCAGAGGCAGTTTTGGAGCAGGTAAAGTGGTTCCAGACCTCAAATGGATGTCATTAACATTTAAGGCATAAGCTTGATATTGGTTGGCTTTGACAAGATACGTAGGCTACTGTGGCTGTTGCTGTTGCTTATTATTGGGATTTGGCAACGGCTGGGCAGGCATAGGCGTTTGTTTTGGAGGTCTAGTATTTGTGGCAGTTGTTGTAGGAGGTGGCATAAGGGCCTGTGGTTGTGGCTGTGGAAGCTGCAGGAATCCAAGGGACTGGTTTTGCCATTGCTAAGGACCTCTCCATTGAGGATTTTGCTGCTAATTACTTAAAGGTGGGGCCCATTGTCCTTGTGGCTCCTGCCAACCTCCTTGAGGAGATTGCCATTGTGGGGTCTGATAATTAAGCCAACTTGGTTGAGGTGGATTCTAGGGTGGTGGTGGTCCATATGCATGTTGTCATTGGTTATTATAGCCAGAATAAGGATTACCAAAAGTTAAAGGATCTTGAGGCATACCTTGTCTTTGGGCCCATGGTCTCCTTTGCGCAACAAAGAACACTTGATCATCATCACCTTCTACTAGCTTGAAGTCAGTAGGTAGTTGCTTAGCTTCCAAATTAGCCACCATCTTGCATCTGTAGTCACGCTTCTTCTGTCTGTAATATGGATAGAACTCAGCCAAAAATGCCTCAGCTTCCTCATGTTTCTTCCGAGCTTGCATAGTGTCCAGTTGTGTAGCCATATTATTAATGATGTCCTGCTTGAAGTCATACAGCAAATTTGTTATCTCCATCTGAGAAACTCCACCAGAAGAAGACTTCCCCACTGTAGTATGATGACCTCGACCTTTCTTAACTATTGCTCGAGAGTAGTTAAGACATATTTTCTTTATATCATCCCAAGGCAGTTGAGTTATATCACCTCCTTCCATCAGGTCCAGGGCGTCTATACAGGCATCACTGATTCCCCTTAGAAAGAGTAGTTTATGAGAGTCCTCGTTGAGAGTATGGTTTGAGTTCCTCTTTAGTGAAAACCAAAATCTGGAAATATAATCTTCCAGACTTTCATCTTCTTTCTGCTGAATTCAGAATATGTCATCACCTTTGCTGGCACTCTTACAATATTCTTTATACTTCTCAAGGAATTTCATCTGCATGGCCGCCCAACTATCAACAACACCTCTTCTCAGACTCTTGAACCATCTGAGAGCTCCCTCCTTCAAGGTGGAAGGAAATAACTTTAGTTTATGAGCCTCTGAGTTGTAGTCATAACTACAACAGAGGACATCAAACTCAAACAGAAAAGTTTCAGGGTCCTCTGTGACTAGGCCATAGAATTTTGGAAGTAGTGAAGAAGGTATATTCTTAAGATTGTCAGTATCTCATTGGGGAACAATGGGAAACTCAAAAGCAGGAGGTGGATTATTAGGTGGATTATTTGCCATGTTTGCTTGCTGGAATAACAGAGCGAATGGATTTTCCTCAGGTTCATTGTCAGCTGGGTCAAATGGTAGTTCAACAAACAGGTTTTCAGGGAGGAACCTTCCCAGTGCATCTCTTCTTCTTCTATGCATGCAATACGATGAATGGTGGTTTGAAAGGTTTTGAAAATTTTTGACTAACAAACTAAACTAATGCTAAAAATGACTTCTAACAAATTCTTAGCTGGACGCCATCCCCGGCAACGGGGCCAAAAATGGTCGCGCCCACAAAAGGATATGAAAATCACAGTAAAACCTTTCCTGGGAATTAGACATTCCAACAGGTGACTAATATCTCTCTATGGACATTCATTTACTTGTCAAACCAGGGGACGTATACTTTAAATGGCACAACACAATATATGCACTAAGAACTAGTTTCGGTCAAAACTTAGCAGAAATAAATACTTGGAAGGAATTCTATCTATGCTACAGGAAGGTAATGCAAAGTTCTTTAACTCAACTATGATTTGATTAAAACAGAAACCATAACAGCTATGACTGAAACACAAACTATGAACTGGCCTTATGCTATAGGAATAGGCACAGGGATGGATTCCCTATGCTGCAGGAGCAATACAAGACTGAGTTTGTATGAAAACTTCAAAGATGAAAGCTAACTGAAGATCAACAGAAAAGAACAGCTAACTAACTAGCTACAGATACTTACTAAGTGGGCCCCCTTAGCAAGCATCTACTGATTACATAAGTGTTGAACTCAGAACTTCATCAAACTTTATTCATGAAAACAGAATGGTATACATTGCTTTGTTGATATATAAACAAACAAAAAACTCTGTCTCTTGTCAAATAGATTCTGCTTTTCATTATCATACTGACTCTTACATGATATCTGCTATCTTCCTATCACTATGCTTCTATCTTACTCTAACTATCATCTCCTTCCTCCCTCGCACAGGAGGAGTACTTTATTTAAAATCAAGAGAGCAACTAACTAACTAACCCTATCAAAGAAAGACGTGGAAGGAAAATGTATCCCAGAATCAAGGAACAAAATTCATAAATGAATTTATGCGTTCAACTCGATCCGGAGAGGATCTAGCGCTCCACTCTTTCCAGATTGACTATCATTAAAAAATTTTCCCAATGGTTTCGGTCAAAGAGTCTTTGTCGAAGCTTCCTCGAAGTCGTGCAGGAAATGGACTTTACTGCAAGGCCGAGATCGGCTGCGCTTGACTCGATCATTCTTCAACAACCTACAAAACAAAAGGTAACAGATGCGAAAGAAAAGGCATATGGCACATACACAATATCCATTCATTAATCACACATTTAAATCTATTTCATCATTCAAAAACTGTATGCGATATACCAGTCATTTAGGTAGTCAATGGGGTAATAAATATAGTCAATTCAACAAAATAAGCTGCAGGAATATGCAAATGTTTTGCTATAGGATATCCCCATAAAATGTTTCAAAAGAGTTTTAAACAACCATGAATAATAAAAGTAAAGGCATTAAAAGTTCATCATAATATCCAAAATATAAGCATATTTTGGGCTCATCACTTATGGAAAGAGAGGAACAATAGGATCTTCAAGAACATTGAGATGAACCCAAAAGAGGTGTCTGGTATAGGATCTTGGCCCATTGCAGAAAATATCTCTCTTTTCAAAGGGAAAACCCCAGATAAAGGTCCCACTGAGATGGAAATTAGCATAGCTAAAGCTTGGCATCAGAACCTGGATGCCAATTCGTATGATAATTCCAAAATTCTTGCTAGTAGAGCCACTATTTGGAAACCCCCAAACAAGGGCTAGTTTAAACTAAAATTTGATGGGGTTGCTAAGGGCAACCCGAGTAGAGAAAGTATAGGAGGTGCAATCATGGATCATAGAGGGAAGTTGGTGGCAAGTTATGCTAGGGGGATTGGTCTTCATTCTTATATGATAGCCTAAGCTAGAGTGTTATTAAAGGGCTTATAGATAGTTGTTTCCTTGGGGATAGAGAACTTGCACATTGAAGGCGACTCTAAGTCCATTATTGATGCTATTAATTTTGATAGACTGTTGGGGTGGAACACTAAGGATATTCTTCTTGACATTAGATTCCTTGTGTCAAAATTAAAATTAAAGGTGGCCAGTCATATTTACAGAGAGGGGAACCAAGTGGTTGACGCCTTAGCCAATTTTGGCTCCCACTAGAAAGTGTCCAATTGTTGGTGTGATTTAAGTCTACTTCCGCCTAATATTTAGAGTATTATAGTGAAGGAAAAAAGCCCTTACTTAACCCATGATGAAAACACATGTGCTTCACTGGATTTCTAGGGGGTCCACATGCTTTTTCATTGGGCTTTGTGCTCTTATTGTTTTGATGAGATGGATGATCAGCTGTATCGATGGGATGGAAAACAAGTGGATTTTTTCAAATTATAGGATGGAAACCATTTAGAGAAAGGAAATCATATTTTTTTGTGACGAGTACCGATTGATTAACTCTAAGATGGACCATACTTGTCATAATCTTGTTATGGGGATTTTCTTAAGATCGTAGATTTTCAAATTATTTATCTTCAATTTTGATGTGACTTGTAATTATGATACAAAGCTCCTTTTTGGCTTTTCTTTATCTACCATTTTGGTTTTGTTCCTTATAGCTTCTATCTGTGGTATATAACTAAAGTTGACCAACCCCTAATTGCCATCAATTTAGAGATTTCTAACTATGGCCTTGCAAATATCCTACCTAGATTTCAGTACTTATGCTACGTGGAAGGAAATCCTTCCCTGCCGATCATGTCCTTTTTGCTTAGTTGTTTATGTGAAGAAATATGCATTAATTCCTATGCTAAGATTGCTTCAAGGAAATTATTAACTCATGTGTGTGACCTATCCTTAGGCTTGATTCCCAAATATTTCCATTTATGGCTTAAATTCCTTATAGTGTGGGTGATCTCTCACCTTGCAATTATCTCTAACATTCTATTTTTTCAAGGTTCCTGGTTATACTATGCATAGTGTGGAATCATGGGGGGTCATAGGGTGCGAACAAAGCCAGATAATTGCAATGAATTTTGGAAGGATCCACTAGTCCTGCACATTTGTCTCGAAGGTGGCATTGCTCCTCTGATGGAGAGACTTGAGGGCCATGACCCTAATCTATCAACCCAATTTGCCAACTCTTGGAAGAATTGACATGTGTCTCTATGAGGCATCTCCTTTATGGTGGATGAGGAAGTGATTGCATAGGCGATGGGTCTCCAGTGCTCTAGCATGAAGCATCCTAAATATTCGAAGACCCAGGACAATGTTAATATGGACAAATTCTTTGTGGGAGATCAAAAGCTAGTGCGCAACCAATTTGGGTTTGAATGGGAGGCTCTTCCTCAACCATGGAATTAGGTGTGTCTTGCACTGATGAAATATGTCATGCTAGAAGAAAGTTACAAACCTTTTACTTCTACCATTTTCCCTTGCTAAATCACCTTAGGCATAAATTTTTACTGAGCTTTCCCTTTTTTCTGCTAATGGACCTTGAAAAGTCGATTGAAAAATGTGTGGAGTCTATTGCTTTAAATCCCAATGATCCTACTCCCCTGTCGCTCCACTAGGGTCTTATCCTAAGACTCTACCATTTTCATCTGGCTTTATGCCCTTTGAAACCCATTTCAATCGTCTGAATTGAGGAAATTGAGCCCCCCACTGAGACCAACTTATCTCCAGCCGAATCTAAAGGCACTATCAGAAAGAGTCACCTGGTCCCTACTAATTCTCTGAAACGCAAACCTGCTACCAAAAAACCTAAGGGTATTGAGGGAGCTGCCCAAACCAATGTGGTAGTTAGCTTGTGTGACCTCAAGTCTACCCTTGCTAAGACTTCTAGCAAGCTTGCCCCAAAAAAGAAAGGTAAAGAGGAGAAGGAGCCTCCAAATAAAGGGGAAAATGTTGTGAGCAAGGACTCGTTGGATAATACAATGGTGACGGAGTTTGTGGTTATTGGATGTGATGCCATCATTCAGCGCTCTGGTAGGTTGGCAAAGAACAAGAAAAAAGTGCAGGTTAGGGATTTGGACATTGAAGAGGAGTTGTCAGACAACAAAGATAGCAGAGTTGAAGAGGTGTCGGAAGGTGAGGAGGGTGAGAAATCCAAAGGTACATCTTCCATTCCTAACAAGGGTAAAGCTGAAAAGGAGGTTCCAGCCTCTCACTCATCGGAACTGCTAAATATTGAGTAGAATGATCCTGACTACAATATGGGCAATGGGGAGGAGCTCAGTTTGCTAAAAGAAAGAATGGATAAAATGGACAAAAAATTCAAGGGTTTGACCCATTTCATGGTCAAATTAGTTCACTGCATCACTAGTACCCTATCAACTATCATGAAGGATGAGATGGAGATGAAGAAGGCTGAAGACCACCAAGAGTGGATCGGTGATGATTTGGTTCAGCTTCTATCCAAGAACTAGGAGAATACCAGCTAGTCTGTTGTTGGTTTGTTGTTGGTCCAAGTGTTGTTAGTTTGCATCTATTTTTGGTCTATAAATTTTTCTTACTTTATTAAAAATAATGGCATCAATGATCCAAACCAAACATTCAATTATTTTATATGATGACTTCAATCCATTGGAACAACACATTATTACTTAGATAAATTTGTGAAATTTATTTATACACTAACACTCATAAGTCTCGAATTGTAAAGGAATCTATTGGTATAAATGATGTAGATTCTTGGAAAGAGGCTATGGATGAAGAAATGACACCATTAATAAAAAACGTAACACATGGGAGATTTATTATATTTTTCAAATGGACATAAAATTGTTGGATATGAACATATGTTCAAGAATAGTAAAAGATAGTAAAAGAAATGAGGCTATTGGTAAAAGAAGCTAGTGATATTGATAGTAAAAGATCCATTAGTGATAGGAAAAGGTGTCTCAACTCTACATTCATAATGCTCATTTTAATATATTTTCTATGCACTTGCTATTTCATATTCTAGTGATTTTTTTTCTTGTGGGGGAGTTCACATCCTATGTGGAGGATCCTATTTTTTTAAGTGATTTTTTGGCCTCACCACTTTTAGGAGGCATAGTTTGTCCATGCGTCAAAAATTTATGTTGTGTGTCAATTCATGATGAAGAGAGTTACATATAACAAATTATATTGTGTGTAAGAGCATATAAGAGGGAGTTTACATTGGAATCTTGATTAGCATTATGATAGGTTGTTACACTTTTCATGGAGCATCATTTTGAATTTTGAATGAGAACAATTTGGGGAACCTAAGTTTGGGTGGTTATATATGAAAAGTTATGAAAATGCAAGAGGTATTTAAGGAATATGCTAAAAATAGCTAGGAAGACCAAGACTAGAGCGAGTCATTGAAATTTGAACCCAAGCAATTAATGCATATGTCTCATGTGTTTGCAAGTAGTTTCCCCAAACCATTCATGGTTTATATTTTTTACTTCATCAATTTATTATTGCTTGGATTTGGGTATGTTCAGGATCATGATGGGTGAAAAAGTGGCGATATGATGTGTATTTATAGGGTATGTGGCTGACGACTTTTTTTTTACTCAAAATTAATGAAACAAAAAGGGTTTTTAAAGGAGATTCTCATATTTTCACCAATATAAATTATGCTTTACTTTGAATTTAATAAATAATTATTATTCATTTTCTATTTGAATTATGACTAAAGTCATGTTTGATAGGCTGATTGAAAATCATCTATAGCTTTCAAACGGTATCATAATTTTAATTAATTATTTACTTGGAAAAAAATTATAAAAAAATATGCTTCACATCGGGAATGATTCTCTACTTATATCTAAAATCTTATATAAAAATATTACCATTTTATTGTGGTTAGGGTGGTTAGCGACTACTACTGCATTGAAATTTAAAAATTTCACCAAATAGATTTTGTTTTATAAAAAAAATAAACCTAGTAGTTTAGAAACTACATTAAATTTTATACAAGTTCTATTCTTACATATTTTTGAAATAATATAGATAACTTATTCAAATTTTCATGTAAAGTTGCCTAAATCTGATTTTTCTAAATTTTTTGCCACTTAAGGGCCTATTTTTTCCATGATGATCTTGCACATGCCCATTTATAGAATGTATTATTGCTTTTAGGTACTAGTATGTTGTCATATATATTCTAGTTAAATATATGTTGGTGATACTCCTATTATAGATTTCTCTACAAGTTTATTGCATTCCTTTGCTTACTAAAGAATGCATTGGGTTGCTTTGGAATTGGAGTGTGGACTTTTCTCTCAAAAGGATTTTTCCCACATACATTTGTGTTATGGTATATTTCTTATTTTATGTTTATATATGTTTCTACTTGTATATTTGAAAAAAATTAAGAATTTGTACAATAGTATCCTCATTACATTAGTTTAGGAAACATTTTCATGTACTTTTCTTCCTTTTAGTGATGGAGGGTTCTCCTTAGGCATTTCCTCATCTAAAATTTGTTTCAGATTGAGTTTTAGAGAATTTGGGAGAAGAAATAAAAAATTTATTCTAAAATATTGAAATTTATAAAATATAAACAATATTTGATTAAAAATAAAATAAATTATTGACCTCTTACATATTCTATGATGTGGCATTTAAAGAAAGACTGGAATAGAATTTAGAAATATAAGAAAATATGGAAGATGCTCTTATGTTTTGGTCTCTTTGTAGTAATCAATTACGGTTGTTGGTGGTAAAAATGTGTGTGCCAAGGGGATTTTTCCTTTATGTTTTATATAAAATGTTTGCATTAGGTGTAAAACGATCATGTTATAGTGAAATTTTATTATTTTTCCTCTTTTTTTCCCCAATTCAATGTACTGGCCCCCTTAGGTTTTGTTCACTTCTTAGTTGAGTTATTCATAACTTGCTAAGTATTCATGATAATTTATTTAATCAAAATAATAATCAAACATTGCTTATTTTGATTTTAATTCATGATTCTGATTAATAACTAATCAAAAATACATATATATACTTGTAAGTATATTTCTATGTCATCTAAGTTATCCATCTTATTTTTAGGGCTTTTAAATTCTAATTTGGTGCATTTTATTTTTCTCCATAAATTAATAATCATTATCAATTCAAATTTAATTACATATTTATTTCCAAATATATTTTACATTTGAATTCCCTAAGTCTCCTAAAATCTAAATAAACCACATTTTATTGAGTTTTTTAAATCTATGTGATTTTGAGTTTTCGTTATGAAATTCCAATGATTTATCACTTAAGCTTATTTTATTTAACATGTCAAGGGAATGTTAGGGTATAATCAATCTTAACCCACTTTTACTAGTGAAGTACACCATAATCTGTAATACACAATACACTTTTCCTAGTGCAATAATTTATTGGTTTTAGGTCAATGGGATGTTAATGGTTAACTAATTATATAAGAAAATAATGAAGATACGAAGATTTCAAAGATATGAAAATAATTAAATATAATAAAATAAAAATTTCCTCTACCATGGATGATTGAGTTCTCTAATAGATATTCATACATAAATGAATTGATCAAAGTTAAAATATACCAAAATTTCAAAATATTTGCAATGCACATAGGAAAAAAATTTCATGCATAGATGGAAGATTTAATAAACTAAAAAAATAAGTTATTTCATATTATAACACATCGAACTATTTTTTTTATATATCTAGATAGGGAATTTATAGAGATCCCACAAAAAAAAATGGGAACACTATTAAAAAAAGGATGTGCATGCCCTAAAATAGGAATCCCTTACCCACTAGCCATATTACATTTCATGGGCATCATTGTGTGTGAAATGACAATTGTTCATATCACAAAATGGTGCACTCACATCAATTCTTTATTGTAATGAAATCATAAAAAAGTGTATTTTCTCCATTATTTTACCCTTGTGAAGTCATATGCAATGGGTTTAATATTATAGAAATAAATAATGTAAAATCTCCTACAATATTGAAATCATATGCAATGGGTTTGGAACAGGAAAAATAAAAGATATAAAAAACAATATTGAAAGGAACCTGGTTGTTCGTTTATGGCAGAAATAAAAGCACAAACTAGTCACTCCTCCAAAACTATGAAATATCCAATTGTGTATGGAAGCAAAAATGAAACCAGAGAGGACCCAAACATAGAGTGGAGTGGAAAATTAGGCAAGACAACAAGTTAAGTTTAGGTGGCAATGTTGATAGTAATTGGAAAATAAATGCTTGACGGACCCATCCAAAAGTGAACAACTTGGTTGGTGGCACTGTAATTAACAATGGGAAATTTAGGTCGGGCAATGATTTCAATTTATCTAGTGGTTGCAAATAAATTTGATGCGTCCCACATTAATATCCTACTTGTTATTTTCTACGAGCGTGAGGTTTGACGAACTTGGATGCTAGGGATAGTAGACTAGTGGGTACAGCAAAATTGTTGCCAGGGATAGTAGACTAGTGGGTACAGCAAAATTGTTGCCTCCATAGCCAGTGCTGAATTTTATAGTGGTTATGTCTTATTTCACCGAGAGGCGATCTATAGTCACAACAAAATCTTAGTTGACATTTTAGGCATTTTTGAAAAATTTGACACGCAGCTGTCATATTAATGTGCTTTTTCTATTTTTGTTTATGTTTTCACGGTTAAATTTTCAAGTTATCGAGCTACATCTATTTCTGCAGAATTTGTCTCCATACGTAGGGAGCAGTACTTAATGTCGGAGTGAAAGACTCCAAAGAAAGACTTTTTTAGGGATTTGATACTTTTTAAAATTTCAAAAGGGAAACGGTTGACTACCGTCATTTTAAAAATTTAAACGATGGAGTTTAACATGCTAAGAGATAAATAAGTCTTCAAGTAATTAGTTTCCACCCAAAGCAATAGATTAACACATTATGCCTAAATTTCTTATTTCATAAATATAACATAATGCATTATTTAAATATTTTCAGGACATTAGTGTTATCTATTAATAATTTATGAATATTAAATATAATGGATATTCAAAATGATAACACATAAGACACTATATAATTTTTGTATTATATATAGAGAGGTCACAAAAAGAGTGCCAAAAAAGCACAGAAGATTGCAATGCATAGCTCAAGAGAGGCTATGCCTCACATCAGGAGCGATAGAAATATCTAGAACAGAGATATACATAACAGAGCTAGAGACCTAAGGAAGAGACACTAGTGTAAGATATCATCCATGGTATCAACCCAGGCAGTCCACCCCTTAGCATCTTCCATCTAGACAATGTGTTTCGACTCCTGAATCTGTGCAAGCATGACGATCTGATCCTTGTTGGTGTTCCTATTGTTCTTCACTTCTTGGGTAAGCATTTTGCAAGTCTTCTCGAATAACTGCAGATTGTTTAGAGTTTGCCTCCAAGCATAGCCACCCTGCATCTCATATATGAAGAACGTGGCAAAACCGTTCTTTAGGAACCTTTTAAGTTTTTCTTTTTCAATCAACATGGTAGTGCGAACCTGCAAGAAAATTTTAAGAAAAATGAGTTTCTGAAAAGACTCAGTAAGAATTCTAGGATTGTTTTGATATCTTTCTTCATTTCTACATTTCCAAATTTGCCACAAAATATTAGAGGAGAGAATTTTCCAAAACAAATTAGAATCTTGCTTCAACCCATCAATATGCCCAATTATAATTTCAATAATGTTAAAGATCGAAGGATAAATGATGCCAAACATATGCCAAATTTCCTTTGCAAAAATACAGTCAATAAGAATGTGTCTGCCAGTCTTGGGTAACTTGCACAGATTACAATAATTAGTAACTGAGATATCTTTTCTGATAGGGAGCCTATCAAGAATCAAAAGCCAATTAAAACATTTTATCTTCGGCTCAATAGGACCTTTCCAAAGAATCTCAAAAAATTTCTTCCATGAGTGGGTGTCGAGGGTAGAGTACAAAACATTGTTGATGTGGTCAATAATGGCATCAGAATGCCTGATAATATTGTAGATATTCTTGGCTTTGATTTTGTACAAAATGGTCCCATCCGGCCATTTAATGCATAAGAATCTATGAGAATCTAACTGACAGGAAGCCAGGAGGTTCATTGTGGCCTTGCGGATCAAATTATAGGTCTTCTTCTGGGAGACGGGGATGTCAAACTTGTTTCTGAGATCCTCCCAACTAATTAAGCTGTCTTGCTCAAACAGGTCAGCCAATTGAGAGATGCCTTTGTTAGCCCAGTGTCTAGCAGAGCAGCCCTGGGAGAGGGCGAGGGTTTTGCCTGAAGAACTTAAGTTCCACCAAATGGACCTTTCACCGTAAAGATGAGTATCATCATGGAAGGTCGTGTTAGTAATAAAGCTCCTCACATAGTTCCAAGCTTTCCAAATGGATCTAAAAATAGTAGATCCTTGCACAAGAATAGGAAAGTTACCAAGGACAAGATCATTGAACAGAAGATTCTTCCAGGATTTAGCATTCTTGGGGAATCCCCTTTCAATGTTATTCCTAACAAGGGCCTTCCAAGGATCATCACCATCTAGAGAGTGAAAGATCCACTTGGCGGCCAAGGCAATCCCTTGGAGCCTAAGATCCTTCAGGCCAAGACCCCCAAGGAGTTTATTAGTATGGAACCACTCCCATTGAATAGCATGCATTTTATTTTTACCTTTGCCATCAGACCAAAGAAATTTCCTAACCGCCTTTTGAATTTCTAAAATTTGATAATTGCTGAACATCTAGGCTGAGGAATAATAAATATTATAAGAGAAGAGAATTTTTTGGAAAACTTGCACTCTGCTAGCTAAGGACAGAGCTCTGTTGTGCCACTTATTGAGCTTCTTAAAGATCTTGTCTTTGACCCATGACCACATATCTTTAAGGGAAGGATCAATGGAGAAGGGTATGCCAAGATATCTCACAATTTTGTGCGGGCCTCCCCACTGAAAGTCATAGTTCTTAAACCAGTTAGATGGCTACTCATCCCAACCAAGGCAGATAGATTTGAGGTGGGAAAGACGAGCGCCCGAGATCTTGCAAAAGAGGTTGAGCTTGTAAGACAGCGCCTCAAAATTTTTAGCTGTCGCTTCAAGGAAGATCGCGGTGTCATCAGCAAATTGGCAGTTAAGAAGCTCTTCATTGCTAGGGAGAGATATGCCTTTGACAGCCAGGGAGATAGAGTTGTCTCTCAAGATGTAGTACAGAGCTTTAGAAACAACAACAAAGAGGGCAGGGGCCAAGGGGCAACCCTGTCTGATGGATCTTCCAAGGGGAAAGGAATCTGAGAGGGAGCCATTCACATCAACCTCGGCGAAGGCATCTTTGAGTAAAATTTTAACAGAGTTGTAGAAGGTTGAAGACATTTAACAGAGTTGCTTGAAGACATTTGACATTATGTATAACATTATGTATGTTTATATATATATATATATATATATAATATAATCTATTATATACATAGGGTATAATAATAGTAACATTTATTAATACATTATATATAATAATAGGGTATTCAAATATTAATAATTAACATATATAAATGTTATATTAACAAATAAGGAATTATCACTTTCCCCTATATAGCTTGGGGTGTGTGGAAAGAATGGAATAATAAACTCTCTAGAGACAAGGAAATGTTGGAGAACAATGTATTTGAAAAAACCTTCAAGTTAACTGTTGAAAACTATAATATCATTCCTCAACAAGAGAATAAAATAGAGGCAGTGGTTTGCATTCCATATGATTTAAAGATAGCCAAGGAGTGGAAGATTAAAAATGATGTGGCCAGGGCTTCTAAACCTACAAAAAAAGACTAGATAGGGGTGTGCTGGCATTTTCCTCCATGTGGCTAGTCTAAAGCTAATTTCGATGGTGCGACTAAGGAAAATCTGGGGTTGGATGGAAGTGGAGGTGTGATTAGGGATTCTAATGGTAATTTTTAGCAGCAGTGGCTATTCCCATTGGATCTCAAACTAATCATGTGGTTGAAACTATTGGAGCCTTTCATGTGATTAACTTGGTTGTTAGCAGGACTATTAAATACTTATGGCTCGAAGGAGACTCTTAAAACATTATTAATTGCCTCCTAGGGAAGTCCACTCCATCATGGTCTATCAAGAGTTGGATAGAAGAGGCTAAGTCCCTCTTAGGTAATTTTGATAAAGTTAAAATTACTCATTCATTTAGGGAAGCCAACAGCGTGGCTGATTTATTTGCTAACGAAGGGGTTAAACTATTAGAGCTGGTCACATGGAAGAACCTCAATGATCTTGGTGCTGACCTCAAGGCTTTAATTAATTATGATATCACGCATGGGAAAGAAGTAATTTATTTTGATGATGAAAGTGAGTAGGGCCAAGTACTTCAACATCATTAGATTTGATGGGGCCACTTTTAATTTCTTAACTGGCAGTAAGAGGCAACACATTTTGTGGGTTCTTTGGTTTGGCTACAACATTTCATTTCAGACTTTTTGCTTTGGTAGTGAGGTATTTGTGACAATGGGAGGAGATATGAAAAGGGTGGAGCTAAAAACCTACGAAATGTATAAGAGGAATCTAAAGGTCTAGGAAAAAATTGAATGTGGTGGGCTGCTCCCCTTCATTGAGAAGATTCATGGGCCTTATTTGAAGGCTACCAAGTACTTTGAGAAAAATTGGAAGAATGGGGAAATAATTTTGTTTGGTAGGAAATTCAAGGTGGACGATAACCTCATTGGAGAGGTGACTGGAATGTCTACTAAGGGAATGAAATTATTTCGTGACAAAAGGTTCTCTAATTAAGCCGTTATCAGATTCCCCAAGAAAAACAAAGAAAAGACCAAGCTACTAAAAGTCTACAAAAACTGCTTTGAAGCAAATACAATTAAATTGCTATGGAGGAAGGTGCTCAGAATCATCATGAAATACATTACTTTGGATAGTAGATTCACTAGGGTTTATGGCTACGACTTCACCTTGCTCAACCATTTTTGTCACAAGGTAAGGGTTTCATTACCTTATTATTTGTACTATTCCATGAGCAATAGCCTGGAGGATCATAAGAAGGATCGTAAGAAGTACCCTATTATGCATTCTAGCCTTATTAGGCTCATTTGTGGACACTTTCAAAATATGTTGACCTTATCCAACCCTACCCTAGCTTCACCCTCAGAAGATGAGGATACTAAGGATAGTGTGTCGGAGGATGGTAAGGAGTTTGACCTTGAGTGGAATGTTGAAAGTCCCTTGACCCCAAATTATGGTAAGAAAACTTGGAAAAGTAATCCCCTGCCCAAGAATCCTAGTGTTGTCAAAAACCCCAGCTGCTCTGTTCTGAAAGCTAAAAACCCTAGCCGCTTTGGTCAGAATGTCAAGCCCACCCAAAAAGAGTCCCCTACTAATAAACTAGTCTCTTACTCTGAGGATTCCCAGGAGGACTTTTTGGAGCCCCCTAATGCAAACCAGAACTCTTACTCATCTTTCCCTGCTTTCGACAAAGAAAATAGGCTAAAATTCCCTAGAGACCTAAACCCTGAGGACCACTATTTTAAACTAGACCATGAGTTTCCTGGGGATATCCTGTTTATTGCTAGGAATGGTGCTCTGGATTACTTCAGAATAATAAAATGGTCCTTCCATGAAATTAAAGACCTTAATTTCAAAAATAGATCCCTCAATGGCAAGATGGAGGATTTGGAAGGTAAAGTTAGCTCCCTTATTACTGTAGAGTGCGGGAGGAAGGAGGGTAGAATGAGAATGAAGGCTGAGGATAACGAAGGTAAATTCAAACATCTGGAAGATGAAATAGGTAAAATGAAAAAAACTATGAAAACTATTATAGAGCATTAAATTATTAATAGATAACACTAATTAACATTTAATATCCTTAGGTGTTAATGAAAATATTTAAATAATACATTATGTTATATTTATGAAATAATAAATTTAGGCATCTATGTAACTAGGAGACGTCTAAAGTGTTAATCTATTGCTTTAGGTGGACACTAATTACTTGAAGACTAATTTATCTCTTAGCATGTTAAACTCCATAGTTCAAATGACGATACCTAGTCAGCAGTCTCCATCATTTGAAATTTTAAAATTATCAAATCTGTAAAAAAGCCTTTCCTAGACGCCTTTCACTCTGACATTAAGTACTTCTCCTGCATACAGAGACAGATTCTGTAGAAATAAATGGACGTAACCCGATAACTTGAAATCTTAACTGTGAAAATAGAAACGGACTTTTGACAAATCTGAGCTTAGTGTGTGATACTTAAGCCCAGCCCAATATTACAATGTCATTTGAAGTAGAAGAATAAGCAACAACGAAGTGCAGTTTGTGTGGCGACAATGCAGAAAATGTCTAATGCATTTTCAGCACCAGTAAAATAACTTCTACCCTCCTTATTGCTTCCAGCTTATTTAATTTAGATAGACAAGCTCCATGTAGTATATACTAATTTATAATTTAAAAGCTGTTTGGGATTTTTGGATTTCATTGCTTCCATTTGTACAAAGGCCATCAATTTTGATCATATGGGGTTTTCTCTGTTGTTCAGATATTGCAGCAGATCATATTATGAGAAAGAATCAGTTGAGAGTATCAGAGAAGTGTGTGACTGGTGCTTCACTGTTCGAGAGGAGGATGCAGATTCTGATGTTAATATTAATATATTAAATATTAAATATTAATGCTTATTCTGATGTTAATATTAATTCAGATTGTGACTGGTGCCTGACATAGAGCAGACTGTAAAATTGCACAATGAAATATTATTGCTTCAAGGTTTTTTTTGGGTATTTTTTTTTAATTTATAACTGATAAAAAAGTGATCGCTGCATATCTTTTCCATATTATGTTGGCCATACTAAATTTGCAGGGCCATATAAGTTGATTTCTTACAATACCAGTGCCATATCGAGGAATTTTTTGGCATGTTTTAATTGAATCATTAATGTGCTTTCCTTTTTTTTGACTCATTCAAACAATTGCAAATATTTTTGAACATTTGTGCTTCACATTACATTACAAAAACAAATTTCTTCCTTGGTTTCCTTTTTTTTGACTCATTCAAACAATTGCAAATATTTTTGAACATTTGTGCTTCACATTACATTACAAAAACAAATTTCTTCCTTGCTTCCCATTGAATAGCCATTTGTAGTGGGTATAGGCTGATTTTGCAGGCCTTGCATGTGCTAGTATTGTGTTAAAGTTTTAAATCTATTTAAGAGCTTTAAAATTTCCTCAAGCATCTCGGACAACTTTCCACTACCATGTTACCCGAGCCAATCACAAATAAGGTGAAAGGTAAATAAAAAATACAAAACCTTATTTAACGGCGACAGAAACGGCGTTTTGGAGAACCCGCCAGAGGTATCACAGATGTTTTTCTAATCTTATGTGCCAGTTGGCGTGAATTACATTTCATTTAGCTTTGTAAAAAGATATAATTTTGCTCGCCTGACTAAATCTACCTAATGCTGAGAAGTTTTCTCTTCACAAATTAAACAATTTTGTGTATTGTCTGCATTAGTAGACAAATTTCTTTATCTGCAGTGAGATAGCAATGCATTTTATAGCAAAATTGAAATCACAGGAAGATTTGTATTTTTCCTAAGAAGCGTTTGTATTTGTATGGCCTGCGAGAGGTGTTCATTGGTGTTTGAGCTGAGGAGCACAGAAGAAAGAAGAATCGGCATGAGAAGAAAAGAGAATTCATTTACAGGTATGAATATATCGCAGATGCTAAAAATGATTTACAATGAAATAAAGTTCTTAAAACAGGCATTTATCTTTTAGAAGAAAATTGAGTCTAGTGATCGACAGAATTTGTATTCCTTTACAAATTTAAAACACTTTGAAGTTTTGATCAACTGATTTTAAATATAATTAGATCCATTTGTAAGGTTTTTAACAATTATATTTATTAAAAAGTAATATATTTTTCTGAATCTGCATGAATGCAGAACTTCCATGGCAAGAGCCGCGCAGAAGAACAAGAAGGCAAAGGGAGGCCATTAAAGAAATCTGTGAGTATATTTAACTTACCTGATTAACAATTCCAATTTATTTGTAACCTAAATTAAAACACTTTGAAGTTTTGATCAACTGATTTTAAATATAATTAGATCCATTTGTAAGGTTTTTAACAATTATATTTTTTAAAAATTAATATATTTTTCTGAATCTGCATGAATGTAGAGCTTCCATGGCAAGAGCCGCGGAGAAGAAGAAGAAGACAAAGGGAGGCTATTAAAGAGATCTGTGAGTTTATTTAAGTTACCTGATTGACAATTCCAGTTTATTTGTAACCTAAACTACATTTTGATTTAAATTAGCTTAATCAACAAATAAAAATATTAAAAATTACTTACATATGATAACATTTTATTTGGTTCAATTTCGGGTCTAAAAAATTCCCTTGTATAATATTGTAGGAAAAATAATTAAATAAACTAAGCACACATGTTTTTATTTATTCTTGCTACAAAACAATAAAGGTGAGCAGCAAAAATTAAAGAGAGAAAAAAAATGCTGCTCGCCATAGCCTCTTTAAAATGATTGGGATTTGGGTCGTGGAAGCTGTTTATCTTTCTCAGTCATGAATAGTGTGGATTTTTTTTAATATATGTAAAATGTTTTTTCTATAATCTGGTGGTGCTTCGATTCTAGTGTGCATGTTTTTTTGGCAGGGTGGGTTTTGCTTTTATTTAGATGAGAATTGATGGTGAAAATGAGAAGCCCACGGTACATTGCTTTTGGGTTCCCATCATATCCAAAATATATCTAGACATAAAATTACCCCAAAAGTGCAATTAAATAAGAGGGAAAATATGAACAACAAAGAATCACTATTATGCATAAAGAATCAATACCAAAGAGTATACAGATTAACTAAATAACAATCTAACATGTACAAAATAAGTTATAAATATATTTTCACTTATACGTAAACATAATCCAACCCTACTCAAGATAGTGTAAAGAAACATTAAATGATTAACCATAATTAAGTGCATTTTAGATCATAACGTCCTTAAAGTGAGTAAGCCCTAGAATATGCTATACATTTAATTACTTTTAAACTAAATAACTATAATTAAAAATTTACTATCCTCGCTAGCTAATTCTAATTTTAATTCCAAACTGAAAACTTTTATCATCATTACAATCCAGTAAAAGAAATTGTAAATAATTTTAACTTAGATAATGTGAAATTAACTCTAATTAAAAATTTACTGTCCTCCTTAGCTAATTCTAATTTTAATTCCAATCTGAAAACTTTTATCATAATTACAATCCAGTAAAAGAAATTGTAAATAATTTTAACTTAAATAAATAATATGAAATTAATTCTAATTAAAAATTTACTGTCCTCCTTAGCTAATTCTAATTTTAATTCCAATCTGAAAACTTTTATCATAATTACAATCCAGTAAAAGAAATTGTAAATAATTTTAACTTAAATAATATGAAATTAATTCTAATTAAAAATTTACTGTCCTCCTTAGCTAATTCTAATTTTAATTCCAATCTGAAAACTTTTATCATAATTACAATCCAGTAAAAGAAATTGTAAATAATTTTAACTTAAATAATATGAAATTAATTCTAATTAAAAATTTACTGTCCTCCTTAGCTAATTCTAATTTTAATTCCAATCTGAAAACTTTTATCATAATTACAATCCAGTAAAAGAAATTGTAAATAATTTTAACTTAAATAATATGAAATTAATTCTAATTAAAAATTTACTGTCCTCCTTAGCTAATTCTAATTTTAATTCGCCCAAATGTGAGGGGAAACTGTGAAATAGAGGAAAATAATAACATTACTTCAAAAATATTTAAAATTTTAAATATAACCCCTATATATATATATATATATATATATATGTTAATCAAAATGATAAATTTAATTCAAATAAAACATTTTATCTTATTTTATTTTATTTTCTGCAAATCAAAATATTATATACATCAAGCACTCATCACATAGTAAATAAAATTGTAGATGGATCTAAGATTAAATAACTTAAAATTAAAATAGACAAAATTTATATATATATATATTTTTTTTATAAATCCGAAAGAAATCTGAACGCTAATCCATATAACTATTAATTATTTAATTCGATAATTGAATTACTCCAAGAAATAATTTAAAAATAGAGAAGTAACAAATAAAATAATTATTTATTTTATGTAATAAAGCTCCAAAAATGTACAGCAGCAACTATGTGGGTGATATAATGCATATATGTAATATGTAGTCAGATTGTATGTAGCCAAACATAACAGCTATAAATTGCTGCCAGTCATGCACAAAATGCCTTATCAGGCAAATGTATGTAACAACTGATTGAAAGGTGTATTGATTTGCTGCACTATGTTTAATAAAAAAGAAAATAAAAATAAAATAATTATATTATTTCTTGTGAAATATATATATATATATATATTTATTTATTTAAAGAATTTTCAAGGAAATGTAATTAACGGTGTAAGCCATATTTTTGCACCAGATTTCACAAAGAAGTGATATAGCTGAAAGAGATTGTTGAAGGATGAGGGAGATGATTCATGCCTCTACAGTGCTACAGCTGAAAGAGATTGTTGAAGTATGAGGGAGATGATTCATGCCTCTACAGTCATTTATGTTAGAAGTGATGAAGTTGTGGAGGGTATTTGGAAGATTATTAAAAATTTGAGCATCCTACAGAGTCTAAATTCTACAGATAAGATAGGTCACAAAAAAAAAGTATTAGGGAGATTATATAAAATATATAACAGTAAAAGAAATACCCCAACGTCAAAGGTGAAGGGAGTAAAGGGTTTGCAGCCAAAGAATAAACATGGGTGGGGTTAAACTAAAATAGAGCATGAAGAATAGCAATATAAATTACCTTCACCCCCTTTTGGTGTTTCCTAAAAATACATTGACCATCTGTGGTAGCTTGATAGTAAAATAAATAAATAAATCAAGAAGGTGATTTAAACCTTTAAACTTCCTATTTTGTTTAAATGCTGCAGATGACACGAGCAGACAATGGTAATCAGAGAGATTACCTAAACCTCTACAACACTCTGAGTACAAGTATTTCTATTGTAACCAGATGCCAATAGTATGAGGAAGGTTCTATAAATTATTATGCCTTTTTCCAGTCTATAAGCTGCAGCTGTGAATGATTTTCATGGTATCAAGAAGATTATTTATTCTAAAAAAAGAAGGAATAACTCAGCGCCACTAGTGAAGGCAATAAAGATAGTAGCTAATGAAAAAAATAATGAAGGAATTCAAAAGAAAATTAATGCATGAAACAAAGAAAGAAATAGAATACATACAGCCCTAAGCTATTTTAACTTACAATAAAACAAATATTAAAGGGACCAACCTGAAGGATTTGCAGTTGGAGTTGGGTTATGCTGAAATTCCCTCTGCAACTCCCTCTCTTTTCCCTTAATATCCTCTCGCCAAGAACTGTCTTCTTTTTTTTTTCTTTTCCCACCAAATTATTCTGTCTCTTTTTTCTCCATCACTCACCAATAAATTGCGGAAAACAAATCCAAGGTTTCTCGCTGAAGCCAGGAATACAGGTGGCAAGCTTACTTTTTGTTTTCATTTTACACTTGGCATCTTATGTTTACCCTGCTTAACACTTGGAGGAATTTAGCAAAATAGAAATCTACCCCCACTATTCTCGACTGCAGTAACGGAAAGAATTACGATGTTAAATTGATTTACTCAAAACTAATTTAACCCGTATTAATTCATGCTTATTAAATTTAATGAAGACTCGGGTGGATAAATTTTTAATATAATTATATAAATACATATACATCTAATTATTATTTATTATTTGAATTTATTTTAAAAATTTACTTTAGGGGTAATACTATATTACATACCTCCATCAAATCTAATATTTAAAACTTATCAAGTAATTTAAATTTAAATCATAAACTTTGTGAATTTAAATTAAAATGAACATTATGCAATTTTGTGTTTCATTTAAATTTCAATATAGTTTAACCTTTACATTAATCTTAATATTTAAATTATTAAAATTTAATAATTTAATTTATCAAATCCATATTATAAAAAAAATAAGCTATGAAGCTTCAAGACAAGGCCTAAATGGACACAAGCAACGACTATGCCTAATACAAGCACTGCATTAATTTACCAATTATCCAGATTGATACACATCCAAATAACATGATAAACGCATCAAGATTTATGACTTAAAATGATCAATCATGAAACAGTACGATACCATAACAAGACGAAATACTGATAGACGACAGACACAGACATGGACACTTCCTTGTCAAATCCTTAAACCACGTCATAACCATTGGGTATATTGGGCACGCTCAGACCTGACGATGCAGGTGGAGTCGGTGCCCGGTACCTGCAGTCCTGCATGAAAACAAGTGTTGGAACAACATATATATATATATATCTTCTATCAAACACATTGTGAGGGAGAATTGCAGTGTGGCAGGGCGCTCACGTATGAGTGATGCAACACCGTCCCCCTCACCCAAAAGTCAAACATCAACACAACATCCTACACATCATGAAATGAGTATTAAACAATTTACATAGTCACACAATATAGCATAATTAGGAAAGATGGTACCATGCATCATTATATTATCAACATCATAAAACACCATCATGTGTATCCAAGCAAAACACATAAGCTCAAATAGGAAAAAAAAAAAAATCACCCATGTCATCTTGAGTCTGTAACAAACGTAAACAGTATCCACATAGTAACAAAAGGGAACAGTATCATGAGGGGCACTACATCCTCCCCCCCTAGAACTAGGCTTACTCCTGGAAGCCAGAAAACAAAAAAGGAAAAGACTCTCGGATGTGGGAGGCATCCTCCCATGATG